>BPLQ01012031.1:0-15149 GCA_021605075.1 Caerostris darwini
ATGTAAAATGTATTAATTCCTCATATTAAAAAATAACTAAGAAGAACTAAATAACTAGAAGAACTAAATAACTAATCAAGAATTAATGGGATTTAAAATTAATTGTTAATTTGAATGCATGAGATATAATAGATAAATTTATAACAATAATAAAAATGATATATTTACGACAATATATAATGCAATTTATGAAAATAATTTAAAAAGTACGATAAAAAAGGTTCGGTAAATATATCATTGTTAATTTTCCATTAAAAACATCAGTGAAGTACTTATTGTATAAATATTCATTTTATAAGCTTTTTCACCAATGCATTATTTAACACACGTCGTAAAAAAAATCCAAATTATATTTATATCGTCTTAAGATTGAGAAAACCCTTCGCCCCTTGAAAAAAAAAGCTTTCCTTCAAAACACTTGGGAAGAAGATTTTTTATGAGATTTATTTATATTGGTTCCAACATGAAAAAATCAATTTATCTAATATGACCGACTACAAGAGAATTTTTTGAGGTCGAAAAAACACAAAATTTTATTTCGTTTGGATATTTTGAAATATCTCAAAAATGGTATATTTAAGCAATTTATTTCAAAGCAGAATTTCCAGCAACATACTATTATACCAATTTTCTTACTACGAATAATAAACGCGCTGGAGCTTCTAGAAAATTGATATTTCTCTCAATTTCATAAAGAAATACATTAACTCTTCTCTTGACTGAATGACAATTATTAATATTTATTCTCAGAAGATTGTCCAACATTTAGTGTTCTATTACTTTCCCTGCGTTCGATTACATTCACTTCCCGCTTTAGCACTTAACCCCCACTCACAATTATAGTCTAACGATCGCAATTGTAGACGACTGGATTAAGTTCCAATAACAGGCAGAATTCACTATGGTACAACTGCAACATATATTACGCTTCTTAATACATTTCATTCTGAAATTTTGCCTACAAAGTTGCAAAAATTGAATTTAACTGCTATATAAATGTTTAGATGATAACAAACAAAGGTTCAAAGTTGTTATTATTGAACTATTATTAGGTACAATACAATAAAATAATAAATAATAATCTTTGATATAATAACGATGATAATAATAATGCTATATACCATCTTATTTTTAATTAGCTTCAAAAATGGTAAACATCATCTAAGTGCAGAAACAAATAATATCCTTTAAAAACATAAATTGCAGAAGTTTAACATTTACATGGAGATTCTAGAGATTTACTCAGTTTTGAAATACTTCATTAAAAAAAGGAAATAAATAAATTAATTGAAGATGTTTTGATAGCCCATGTGGATTCAGGAACTATGACTACCATATCTGCAGCAGACCTTAACTATCACAAGACGTGATTCACGAAACCACAAGGGGATTACTTTGAAAACTGGAGAAAAAAAAGAAAAGGAAAATTCTGGTCGACTCGTCATAGAACTCTCTCTTCTTTATAAAAAAAAAACTCATTTTAAGACAATCCGTCAAAAGGAGGGGTCAGCTTCCTTCACTTTTCATTGGAGTAGACATTTCTCTGCTCGGGGTCTATCACCAGTCACGATTGAACAACTTATGGTATATCAATTAGTTGATATTCAATCTGTAATTGTTTAGACTTGTGAAGGTCGCACAGACATTCGCTAATTTCTTGAGTCACATTATACATGAGGCCGAACATCTGCTATCAAATTTGAATGCTAGACTTTTCTCATTACTACGAAACACTAATTGCATGTAATATAACTAATGCTAGTCTGCTGTCAAATTTGAGTGATGGGTTTATTATATATAGTTCAAATAACATACATCCCTCTGTCCTAGGAATGAAATGCCGAAACTTCTCATGAGAAATAAATGCTACACCTTGCGTCCATAAGGTGGTGAATTTATCCGTATCATTTTATTCATAGAAATTGGTGCAGCTAGAAAGAAGAAATTGGTGCGTTATCACACTATACGTGCACTGCAGTGATGACACATGTTGGAGCATTTCAAACATGATTTGTGACAAGAGTAAGCTGCATTACATCCTTCCTTACGGCAGCAAAACAAGTTCTCCAGAACAGTCTCAGGATTTAAATATTTTGCCAACAGGTATTATATCTTGGGTTCTGAAGTTGCTGAAGGACTACGTTTCTGCCATCAGCACTTTTACGACCACTTTTTCAAGATTCCTGGTTTTCAAACAGTTATATTGACAATCAATAATTCGGCATCTTCTTTAGAACTGCTGATTTCAATGCCGCACTCTTCAAATTCTGTTTTTTAGAGAGCGATTAAACGATACTTACTTTTGTTATTTGAAAATTTTTTTTTCTGTGGGATTTTGTTGCTCATATTTTGATCAAGGACTACACCAGGGGAATGATATATCTTTATGCTCAGTAATCGCTTTGATTCTTTTTATTGCCAGTATGTGCAGATATCGTTTAAATATAACTAAAAATACGAATTCATTAGGTCGCTCTCGAAATGACGAATAACTCTTAGTTATGCTAGTAGAATAAATATTGTGGAACCAAATAACTTCTAGGAAGTATTATGCGTTTCAACAACAAAAGTGTTTTTCTTTGCCATTTAATTGTAATCGATTGGTTTCAACGCCATGTACAATGAAGATTAAGTACTTTTCCGTTTTCCTTTTTCGGTGATATATGCTTCAAATAGGCTGCAAGTTCCTGTGTATAAAGTGTTTTAAAGTCTTCATCTCATTGCATTGAAATATACTATCTTTGGAAAAGTCTATATCGGTTAATTTCAGGGCTATGGCTTTAATATCATTGACAACTGGCAATAGGATTCTTAACTTTGTCTATACTTTTGAAGGTTATATTTTAAATTCAGCATAAGATACTATTTTCTTAACTTTTACCTTGTCACCCTCTTTGCGTAAAATGACAGTTAGCATGTGCTTCTCCAACAATATTTTTCCTCCAGCACGTTATAGATTAAGGATTTTAGGGCATTAGAGTCCGAAAAAGATGTGATGAAAGCATTCCCACAATTTAATTGAGTCACTTCTGATTGTCTGCATAAAAACTGCCCATGCCAATAGGCTACTATGGTACTTCATAATGCATATTACAGAAATTTTTAATTTCATCAAGAGCATTCTGTATAAATATCATTTCCAAAATATTTTATGAAAATCCTTTTCCATGTATGATCCCTCTACGAGCTTTCAATTCCTTATAGTAATTATTTGCTTTTGACTTTAGTTATGATTTTCACGCCTGGGCTTTGTGAAACATCTAATGTTAAAGTTCACGTCAATAAATTATTAATTTCAAGTTACATAACTCTCCTTGGAAATTTTATATAATATTATATTTCTATCAGTTGTGACTTTGAAAGATATTATTTGTTCATGTAATTCGAATAAGTTTGGATATTTTGGCATTAACAATACATATTTTGGCATAATATAGTAGCATTAATAATACTAATTTTCTTATAATGAAAATTAATATCATATATAGTAGTATTAATGTCATAATTATAGAAGTAATTATTATTGATTACGTTAATATATTATTAAATAATTAGTTTAACTATATTTGTAAAGAATTCCTTAGTATTTGTTTACTTATATTAATGAATAAATATTCGGGAATACTTGTATCTTTTTTGTGGATAAAACTTCAGAATGCAAAGTGTTAGGATTCATACTATATGTTGTAGTTGTACGATAGTTCTTTTTAGTTGGGCTATTAATTAGTCTGATCCAATTGTTTACAACAACAATTATCAAGCTAGAATTGTAAGGAGGATCAGAAGCGATATGGAGAAATATGATTAGATCTCATAATTAATTGGAGATAGGGTAGAAGTTGGAAAAATTTCTGAGAAGAAAAGGTCTAGTGAAATTTCAAATGTATTATTTGTTATTCACTCAGAAGAAGGAGTCAATGTGTTTCATTTATGAAGTTGAGAAAAAGATGTCACTTTTCAAGAAGTAGTAGCATGCTTACAATTTGTATTAGCTTAATGTTCGCATTAAATTTTTTACCTTGTATTAGTAAAATTGTATGAATGCAATTTCCTTTAAAACATTTATATGGGAAAATTTCTTAAGTGAACCATTTCTAAGATATTTTTCAATAATTTAAAAAGGAATGAAATTTTGGGATTTTTCAGCTACAAAATTTCTGTCAGGATAAGTCATGTTGGATAACTTGACTTAACTTTTTTTCATTGTGACGTTAATGTAAATAATCCTCACACACGCACATCTTCTACCCCACCTTTCGCAAGATACATTGTGTCTACTGATTGAACTAATCACATTTTGAATTTTTTATAATAATTTATTTAGAATAATATTTACAATACATGAATAGTGTTGTAGCTCGAAAAATAAAGCATGAAATTACGATTTTTTTAATTTGTTCAATAATACGTCGTACACATCAAATATCTGTTAATTGGCAATGCATATTGACATTAGTTTTTATATATATTATTACCATTATGTCAATTTTTAAAATTGACAGAAATTCCTATAACGTATTTACGCCAAAAGTGAATTTTTTTCAACAATTAATTCTTAATTATTTTATTTAAAGATTAAATGGGAAAATCCTTTTCATTTACTCTACTGATTGAAGTCATTTTTAAAGATACTAATACGGTCCAATTTTGTATTAATATGCTTCGTTTATGTATTAATATATACTATCACAAAATATTCAAATACAGTTTTTTTACGTAAATATTTTAATTTCATTAAAGCAAACATATTTATTTATGTTGTACCATTTTTAGATGAATACTATTTGAGAATGGAAAAGTTTAAACTCTTTTTCTCTCAGAAACTCCTTGTAATAGCAAAAATTTCTTATAGTATTGTTGAATAATGTAACTTTTAGTTTAAACTTTCACAAATTTAATCTTGTTTAAAAAAAGTTCTTACAAGTAAAAAAAAAAAAATCTTCTTTCAAACAGTCTGTAGCTTTTAACAAGCTACGGTTTTATAAAGTAAATTTTCAGTTTGTTGAAATAAGCTTTCTTAACTCGTTTTTTTAACATTCGCTTCACTGCACATAAATAATAAACCTATAAAGCTCAGCTCTTAACATAAAAGTAACTGAAGTACTTTTTGGTTCTTAACTATTATAATCTATTATATAATACCAGAAAAGTTTGAAATAAATGTTAGGAAATTTTAAATTCCTTCAATACTTTAAATTATTTTCCTGAAATTTCATTGATTACCATTTATATAAAATAAATTAAATGAAACGAAAATATATATAATAATTTCCTGATTAAAATATAAGGAATTTAGTTTGCTGTGTATAATATACCTTTCTTTGCTGTAAAAAAATTTTTTAAAAAATTAGTTTTAAAAGATAAAATTAAATTTAGTTATGTAAAAAATTAATTTAATGTCCACAGACTAAGAACAATCTTCCAAAAATTATAGTTTCTACATTTATTTACTCTGGTATTATGCAAGACTATTTCGTTTTATAAATAATAATTCATTATCATTTTTTTATTTGTTACGTATAGAATCATATAATTTATAATTTGAGATTGGCTGATTGTTTTATTAATTTATTTATTGATTAATTTTATTTTTTATTATATTTTATAGAATCGCTCATTCATTTTACGTTTACATTCTTGGTATTTTCATGGGATATATAGTGTAAATAATTTTTTTTATCACCATGCTTATATGCATATATCTATATTTTATATGCGATATTATTTTGACATCAAAATTTCTCATTGCTGAAGAATGTCACTCTAGTGTAAGGTAATTACACCTTTTATAAAAAAATAATATTTCCAAACTTGTACAAATAATTATAATATTTTACACCTTTTATACAACACAAGGCCCAGAGAAAGTCAATGAAAACTATTAAACAATAAAATATCATCGGCAGATAATATACTATTGCTGATTATATCGGGTCCTTGTTTTAATAACGAAAAATTATGATTATGAGTTATAAGCCACTATGGATTATAGGTACTCGTTTTTAACTAGGATAAACTTCCTGATTGTAATAATAATAATAATAATAACAACAATAAATATATAAAAATAAAAAAGTAAATAAAATGAAATAGAATCAGGGCTTGATTAAGATATGAGCTCAATCTTCTAATATGAAATCATCTGCGTATCATTTTGAATCCTAGCTTGTGAAACCTTTCGTGTTGATTAAACGATACTTAATGTAAGCGATTGTTTTCCTTGATTAAGTCTTGAGCAATTTACTGAGGCTAAATACAGGACTTCAGATGTTTCAACTAGTAAAAAAGACCGTATTTTACAAACATATGCAGAGAAACTGAACATGTTTTGTTGGGTATGAAGTAAAACAAATATTGTATGCAGACATTTACTAGGTGTCCCAAAATTTACCAATTATTTATATGTCACGGATATCTAATTGGTAGATGACTGCTTGCTATCGTCAAGTTATTTTCAAGTGTCAAGTGTGGATTATAACAGATTTTTTAATTGGTCCTATCACTACTTTTCAGTCAATTTTTCAACTGACTGTATACGACCGTACTAAGTTGTGCCATTTAAACTAATTTTATTGGCTTAAAATTTTAAAATAAGAGTTAAATATATCCCATAAGCTACTTTAGTAGAGCGATTGAAAGGAATAGCAAAATATTTAATTTTCTTTTCTAAAATTATAAATAATATTTTCCTCGAAACTAATTAAAGCAAAAAGCAAGAAATTATAAGACCTGAAAAACATTAGACCAGTCATCTGTTTAGAAAATTTCTCTGGAAATAAACCATTCATACTATTTTTATTAGCTTAGATTAAGCTATATTTATTAGCTTCTGTTGCCATTCCTAATAAGTTTTTTATTTCCTGTATCACGTATTTCACTTTGAAACCTGGCAACTAAAAAGAAAAGGGGTGGGTTTGGTTTTTGGTTTTGGTTCATATTCTAATAAGCGGTAATAACACAGAATGTAGAATCTGTTAAGATAATGTTTTTCATCAATAAGATGTACGTATTACATAAGCAAATCATGTACAATGATTTATTCATCTGTATATAGCCTCATCATGTATCATCATTTCTTTCTTATGTTGCATTAATAAACGTGTTTTATAATCAAAGAAAAAGTTCCGTTTTCAGTCACAACAGCTTCCATTGAATGTATTAAAGCAAACCACGAAACATAATTTAACCAGAGCTTAACATAGTCTGACCAGTCTTATGCTCTGCAAGATAAGAAAAAAAATTAAAAAATGATTGATGAACTTTTCAAAATCTGATCTCCATTATTGATTCAAAGTATAATATAAATAGATAGATTTAAATTCCTGGATTCTGATGGACTCAGTGTTGTAGGAAATGATCTTACTCAAGAATAACATATTGGATCTGATTCCATTGTGTTATTCGTGATAGCATTTTATAAAATAAATTTTGGCCCTCATGATGTATGAAATTTGAAACTTTTGATATATTAATTAATATCTTACATTTTTAACAAGAATCTTGGGTTTACTTATTATCATAAACATACTTTGACGGATAGAAGAGGATTATTGCATTTTGCAAGAAGTTGTGATTCCTATCCCACACTTGAGAAAGTTCGAGCAATACTTAGCAGACATCCGATTTCTAAATTGAAGCGTCTGTAGTGTTGTAATTATCATTGAATTGGATCCTAAGATGATATTCATTGACGCGAATTCATTTGAACTTATATTCCCAGAAACAATTTCCTATTATTCCAAACCTTTGCTAAAGCCTTTATACTAGTAATTAGCCTAGTGATCTCAAAAAGAGCTAGCAATAAGTTAAAACCTTTGCTTTGCCCCTCTACGCATCTTACCACTAAATCATTAGTTGATTTACGTTTTATTCCATTAAGATTAAGCTATCATTTAACTAGTATAGTTTTACAAAGCAAACAGCAATTAGTGGAATTTTGAAGAATATCTTTTAAAAAAATCTTTTTCAGACATATAGACTGTAGATTTTTAATTTATTATTATTATTTAATTATCTTTAAAAGACTGTAACAACAATTAAAATAAACGACAATACACATTTAAAAAGACAACATAATAGTTTAATTCGGTTATACTATACCCATCAACTGCCAAAAGTGAAGTAAATGCTTATTGATTTTAATTCTGTTAAATAAAATACTATTTTTAACTTGAGGCATTGTTCAATATCAGTTGCAGTTAAAAAAACACGTACTGACATGTCTTATCAGAGCCCAAAATGAGGGCATGTCGAAAGAGGAACTGCGGCAAATTATAGGATGGGATTGACTGACACGAATTCGTTTGAGGGCACATTCCTGACATGTGAGTATTTACCTATCACTCCGAATCCTAGCTTATGAAGCCTTTCTGCTAGTGATTGGTTTTATCGATCCGGTCTCGAGCACCTTGCCGGGGCTTAAATAAAGGACTTGGAGAGATTCGGTTCGTAAAAGGAACCTGGGTTTACAAACAGCCGCAGGGAAACGGAATATGTCTTATCAAGAATAAAGGAAAACAAATACCGTGTATTGAGGTTTGGTGGGTGTCTTACTGCAGGATTTGGGTTGTATTATTTACTCTGCAATGGTTGTTGTGCATAAATATAACATTTGAATTGGAAATATTTGTATCCCCCTACTTGACACAGGACAAAAAACAAGTTGTTGTGATAAAGAACTGATTCAGTCGGATAAAATAAAAGTGCATGCTAAAAAGAACGTAATTATTATTTTAATCACATTGCATTTATTTTTATTAACAAATTTGATTTACTAATTTTTATGTGATAGCAATTTTGTGATTTAAAATTTGTTTCAAATTTTTCAAAAGGACCTATTAGATTAAAATATATGTTTTAAAATTATTATTGTTTAACATTTGTAAAATTTTAAGTTTTTCAAAATTTATAAAATTTGCTACATATTGATTGATACCATTATGGAATATTGATTTTGAATAAAAAGTGGGCCAAAACATTTTTTTTTAAAAATTATAATTCATAAATCTTCTAAGAAACTAGGAAAGGAAACTATGCACAGTCAAAGAATAATTAAATTTTACTCTACTTATTTTTATTACTTTTCACTCTACTTTTAGTTAAACAAAAAAATCCCCAATTTGTGCATATCATAAAAAGTAATAAAACATACGTTGTTTTAGGATAAAAAATTTCAATAAAGAGTATTTATCAATCGAAAGTAATGCCCAGCACATAAGAAGCATAGATTCTTTGAGATTATGAAGAAGAGTCTGATAAATCTCTCTTCAATTTTTGTACTATAAATATCGAAAACATTAGATAACTCAGATTGAATAGTCAGGTCCATATTCTTCTGCTCATTGTTTCTTTGAATAATGAGTAGCCATCAATTCTTTTACCTAGATTGTTCCACACATGTTCAAATGACTGTTTTGGGAATATACTGGAATATATATACTGAATAATAATACATACTTTCATCACTTGCCGATCATGTATCATGGTTATTATCAACGGAGAGGAATTAATCTCTTATTGCTACAGAAACATAAGAGGTCCTATAACAATATAAGATCACAAAGGACTACATTAGGACTGAAAAACTCTTCCTACATCTCAGACCCGTAAATGATCCATTCCTGATGATGCACAAATTGGTACGCCTTCAACAGATCGTACCCTACCAGCACAAACGTTGGTTTATTATAAGCCATCTATTGGCAGTGAAGTGCATTAAGCTATTTATTGTCAGTGAAATGTATTAGGCCATCTATTGTCAGTGAAGTGTATTAAACCATCTATTGTCAGTGAAGTGTATTAAACCATCTATTGTCAGTGAATTGTGTGAAGCGAAGATACATTGTATTGCTGCCTAACACTGATTGTATTTCCCGTCCATTTAAATTTTGAGGATTCGTCTCTTAACCAAAAGAAATATCCTTGCACTCACTTTCTGAAGCATCAAAATGGTCCCTATTGACGAAACAAAAAAAAAAAATGCCAACCTCTAAATTACCAATTTATCAGATAATAGTATTCAGGGTTATGAAACATTTAATATAATTATTTTTAATTCTTATTACCGAAAGCATGTTGCATGTCATGCTTCATTAATTCCTTTGAGTATTCCAAGTGTGTGAGAATAGTAATTTTTTTTAACCCCTTTTTTTTTATGTTTGTTGAAAAGGCAATCTATTGTACGATTGCTTCATGCCAAACTCGTAGTTTATTTAATTTTGGTTTGAATAGCATAGAATAGATTTTGATTTTAATTTTGCATTCACAATATGTTAGAAAAATTTACATTATGTTTGAAAATTTTTCGAAAATGATTGTTTCTCAAAATTTCCACTATTACTTATTGCGAAAAATAATCTTCACCATGAATAAAAAGTAATATTTTACGAAATATTGAGCATATTTTGTTCTTAAGAGAACTTCTTAAATGTATTTTATATATTCACAGATTGGAATGTTTATTTTTATTGTACTGTAAGAAACCTAATTTAATCTTTATAACTATCAATAAATAGCTATATAGATACTAATAACAATCATGGATAGCTAATTTTTGACCCACTATTTGTTTTACTACTACCGTCATCAAATTGCGGATTTATTTTCAAATTTCTTTAGTAATGGCCACCTGAGTCTTTTATTGATGATTTTACTAGTTTGCTTCAGTTATTGTATTCACTAATACCTTTTGCATTTTATTGCATACATCCTTACTGAATTGGACTATTAAAGATATTTTTATTAGATTGAAACTATTTTATTAGCTTAGGTTAAAACTATTTTATTAGCTGCCCTTGAATGTATGATAAAACAAACTAAAGTAAATTCTGACCAGTTTTCTTTAAATATTTCCTGGAAATATATAAAGTTTACGTTTAAAAAATGCTCTTTTGTAATTCTTCGCACCATAACAGAAAATAAAAAAAGATTGTTGAACTTTTCAGTATATTATTATTGTTATTTAAATAAAAAGATTTAAATATATTTGTTTTTTTCTGGTTCTGACTGACTCAATTTTCGAGAGCAATCCCACTCATAGATCTGGATCCACACTGGATCTATTCTCTGATGGAATTCAATAAATTGTGTACTGTTTCTCAACATGAATGAAATTTATCACTCATAATGTTGAGAATCATTAAATGAAATATGCTGATGGGATTGATTTCGCTGATTTTGATTGATATATGCTGATTTAATTGATTCATTTACATCAGAGACAGTGCCTCTGAAATGAAGTAAGAGAATATTACTCTCCAAAACATTTTAATGGTAATTAAAATGTTTTGGAGAAATCACTTGCACATGACAAAACCAGGACAATTCTCATCAGTATCTGAGTCTAAGATGAAGCACCTCATAAATATTGTTGCAATCAACAGTAAGTTTTATTGTTTCTTAAAGGAATGACTGCAAAGTACAAAGATCAATCAATAAGTTTAAAACATTTTTTTACTCTGCGCCTTTTATCATTGGTCTATGTTTTATAACATAAAGCAGAATTAAATCTTTATTCCATCACTAAATAGCTGTGCAGAAGAAACTGCATTTATTTAAGGAATTTCTTTAATTCTAACAAGTATATCATTTGATTACCAAAAGTCATTTCGTTTAAATTCTTCAATATTTATTACTAAAACTGAAATATATTCAAAGAATGTGCATTGATTCAGAAACAGCATTCAAGCATGTTTCTTATCAATACAATTATAAGAGGCATATTTCTAGGATAATTTGCTAGGGTATTTCTGCTAATTCGAATATAATGAGTTCAATCGGGGAAAAGAAAACAAATTCATAGCCAAATACCAAGGAACATTTGTAAACAGAACTTGCTAAAGAAAGATTAGGTACATTCATTTTCTTCTTTTAACAGATGTAAGCAAAATAAATAAATATAAAATGCAGTAGATCTAAGAATTTTAAACAAAACATTTAACTTCTTAAATTACTTATACAAGTAAAATTATATTGAATGCAAATAAAATTACATTTAAAAATAAATTTATTCCAAATATATCAGTTAATAATTTATTACAAAGAATAAGTACCAATAACTAAATGATCAATATTCTACGAAATAATTGGACAGTTTTCTATCATAGAAAAATAATTTTTCTAATGCAAATTTGATTCATACAGCTTGATATGTTTACTATTATTATTATTTAAAAGCAAAATTTTTTATTTTAAAAATTTACATGCAGAATTAAACAATTTTTTATCTACTTCAGTTATGAATTACTGAAACCAAAATTTAAAGTGTAAAGTAAAATTATCATAACAATAACCTGGAATATTATACAAAGAAAAAGTGAGAAGAAAAGAAAAGAAGAAAAGAAAAAGAAAAGAAAGAAAAGAAAATCTCGTATTTTTACTTGCCAATGCTTTAAAGTAAAATAGCATGCCGTGATGAACTTTTATTTATTCGCATAAAAATCATAAGAGATTAATATTAGACATTTTAAAGAAATAAACCTATATAAGATTTTTTAACATGTTTTAATCAAATATAAATACAGTAAAAACTATGTTAATAAACAAATTTTCATGTTTAAAATATTAATTAAATATCAAGAAATATTTAAAATTATTTTTAAAAATTTATAGGCCTTACTTATTAACTTTGTTTGAAAAAGAAACAAATTTTTTTTTGCTTAATAAAAAAGTTTAGAGAAAAATTATTATTTTATTAAAATTAAAATTGTTTGAATCGTATATTTCAAAATTAATAACTCAAAATTAAATAATCTTTAATTCCTACATAATTATTATTAATCTTTAAGTGTAAATATACTCCTCAAAATCCTATTTTTTTTCTATATATGTTAATTTTTGATGAATTGTTATTTAAATAATAAGCTTATTTATTTATAAGAAACAACGATAGTAACTAAGGAAGAAAAGGGAACATTTCTGAATCACTTATTTAGGACTTTAACTGAATACTAATATGGAGTAATAGTTTTATTCTAAATATTCTACTTGCAGAAAGAAAGATACAACTCAACTCCGCGGAGTACACATGAAAGCTTTCACTTCAGATTGTTCGAATACAATGCACTTGTAAAAGCAGAATTTAATATAAAGGTTCTATTTCAATGTCTTTATCGGTAAAGGATCGATTGACTGCTTTGAAACTAAACTCGATTGTTCGAAGAATAAAACATTAAAATTTGAACTCGATCTTGCTTTTAAAGTATCGAAATAACGTGATTGGACTCGTTGGAGTAAGATGTCACTCTTTCTGAATGCAATTTTTCTGTTCTAGTGTTAACTGGAAATGTTTTTGTGTAAAAATCAAATGATAAAAATGATTGATTTAAAAGTACTCTGACAAGTACTACTAAAAAATTATGAGTTTAAGTTCAAAATATTAGTATGCCATTTCTACTATCAGTATTAAGTAATAATTTTCATTTATGAATTGTTTAATATACTTCTAAATAAAATTGTTAAATTTACTGACAAAATCTTGTAATGAAAGTATTAATACTTATTTTAATTAATTTTCAATTTAACTAATATTATATGTGAATTTTAGAAAAAATTAAAATTTAATAAAGTTTTAAATGAACTTCATATTTAAGTTCTGTTTCATAAATGGAATGAATTCACGAAGAAAACAATAATTTTTAAGCTAAAAGCGTTACTTTTGAATTTCGATTTAATTTATTTTTTCTTACAAATTTAAAGCATTTGTTTTCATTGACTTTCTCTGGGCTTTGTGCTTATAAAAATGGCATAAATATACTATAATTATTTGTATAAATTTTAAATATATTTTTATAACAGGTATCTTACACTAGCGTGAGATTTTTCATGTAATGAGAATTTTTGATGCCAAAATAATATTTTAAATAATACATATTATACAATAATGGTTCAAAATATTATCAAAGATAGATGAATATAAGCACCATGCTTATATTCATATATCTTTTCATAAAATTCATATATTTTTTACCGGAAAAAAATTATTTTATAAAAAGCAAACTAATTACTTACATTTTAGTTAGGAAATTACTGTATATTTTTTTTGTTTAATTTAATTTATATTATATCAATAGTAATTCAATGAAAATTCAAGAAAATAATTTGAAGTATTGAAGATATTTAAAATTTCCTAAGATTTATTACAAACTTTTTCTGATATTATATAATAGTTTATAATAGTTATAAATTATAATACTACAGTTATTTTATGTTAAGAACTGAGATTTATACGTTTATTATTTATGTGCAGTGAAGCGAATGTTAAAAAACGAGTTAAGAAAGCTTATTTCAACAAATTGAAAATTTACTTTATAAAACCGTAGCTTGTTAAAAGATACCGGCTGTTTAAAAGAAGATTTTTTTAACTTCTAAGGTCTTTTTTGAGAAGATTAAATTTGTGAAGGTTTAAACTCCAAGTTGCTTTACTCAACTATACTATAAGAAATTTTTGCTATTACAAGGAATTTTTGAGAGGAAAAGAATTTAAACTTTTCCATTCTAAAGTAGTATTCATTTAAAAATGGTATAACTTAAAAAAATATTTAAAATTAAATATGTTTGCTTTAATGAAGTTAAAATATTTCCGAAAAGAAAAAAAAATTGTATCTGAATATTTTGAGAGAGTATAATTAAATCCATAAAATAAATATTTTAATACAAAATTTATCGTATTAGTATCTGAAAACTATAGAATAAATGCTAAAAGTTTTACTTTTCAATTTCAATCTAATTTATTCTTTCTTACATATTTAAAACATCTAAAAATACATTGAATACTTATACAATAATATATTAATATTTTTCTAAAAATTATTCTATATTTTATTTTTAAAATTAGAAAAATATTTTAAATCTCTGGCTTCCATAGTACAATGGAAAAATAATTTTATTTTATTGCAATATTTTATCGAGTCAAGCATATATTTTATTTATTTATGTTTTGTTCATTTTTAATTAATTTTCAATTAAATTAAAATTATATGTGAATTTTAAAATTAAAAATTAATGAATTTTTTCATGCACTTCATATTTAAGATCGATTAAAAGTTTTAATCGCATTTTCCAGTATTTTCTGTGAAATGAATTCACACAGAAAGTAACGGAACAATGCTAAAAACTTTACTTTTCAATTTCAATCTAATTTCATTTTTCTT
>BPLQ01012037.1:0-52249 GCA_021605075.1 Caerostris darwini
AGAAAATGATGTGCGCTTGACCTCCCAAATATAGCATCCTGATTCATTAGATCTCTTGCTAGCCCTATGAAGCATCATGTAAATATCGTATCCATATATAACAATAAAATATTAGGACAATCTTTTCTCTAAATGCTGACATTTTTAAGATATTTCTTTTTATACGTGCCTTTTTTTCTTTTTCTTTTTATTTAGCTATGATCAAGTGAAACTTGCTCTTGCATGACAACATCCGTTTTAAATTTTATAGAATGTTTGAAGGATACGATTTTTGAAGTTTAAAACCTGAGATAAAAAAACATATAAACATAATTCTCCCATAAAAATAAAAAGGTGTTTCTTTAATTGATTTTTGTCCTATTTTTATTTCGATATTTTTAATTTGATAACGAAATTTTACCCTGTTGCTGTTTAGGTGGCTTTACTAATCATAATCAATTTATTTTGGTTTTCTCCGAAACACTTCAACTTTTCTTAGTGCAAAATTTTCTATTCTAAATTTCTTTAGAACATGTTGAATCAAGAAGACATTCAAATAATGTTTAAATGCCGGAAATGTCGAAAAATTTTGTTTTCTGAAAAGGAAGCTTGCAATTCTCATGGAGAATCTTTGATTTCTAATGAAACTGAAACTTGTAATCCTATTTCAGAGGTTTACTATCTCAGAGAAGACGTTCTTTTACCTTGGATGAAAGATCAAGTGAATAGCGGGAATTGGATGAAAGGAAAACTGTTTTGTCCCCATTGTAATTGTCGTATAGGTTCCTTTAATTTTGTTGGTGGTTCTAAGTGCCATTGTGGATTGAGTGTTCTTCCTTCATTGCATGTTGTTTCACATAAATTGGACCGTGAATGCAAAAAACATTCTAATGCAACTGTTGCGCAAATCGAAACTGAAAGTTAATAGTGTTGTAGATTGCCCAGGTACTTAGTGTTTTTACTAAATTGAAAAGACAGTTGACATACAAAAGCTTTTGCTAAAAGAAAAAAAATCACGTTATTTTATTTATTTATTATTATTGTTATTTTTGTGTAGTTAATTTGTTTTTTGTTGTTACAAATCTACAAATAGATTCTTTATAATCTTTTCCAAGAATTACAATGGTGAATATAAGATTTTTTGGATTAATTATGTTTAATTACAAAATTAAAAAAAACAACTTAGTTTGCTTTTATTTAAATTGTTTAAAAAAAATTTACTGGACATATTTTAATTTTTAAACTTAAATTATGTATTGTAACAGTTGCAATATTTGATATATTTAAATAAAATTTGCACTGAAAATAATATGTCATTATATTCATAATTATACAAAATTTTCCAATAATTATAAGGTGTGTAAAATGACATTCTGAGTTCTACTTTTATATGTGAATTATTAATCACCTTGACACCTTTTGAAATAAGTATATTGAAAATTATAAGTTCATCAATGATTCAATATTTTCTTTAATTATCTAGTCTTATGTCTGCATAATTTTGTTTTGTACAGTAGGTTATCTAACATTTATTAAAAACTCGTTGTCTTGAAAGGAAATGTAAATGCAAATTAAATATCAATTTAGATTATTATTGACTATTTTATAATGTGTTATTTATTATTATTGATCATATTGATATTTATTATTGATTGATATTGATATTTATTATTGATTGATATTGATATTTATTATTGATCATATTATTGATTATTGATCATTTATTATTGACTATTTTATATGCTATACTGTGTTATTTGTAGAAAAGGGTTTAGTTATTTGGTTAAAATTAGAAGTGATACTGAAACAATACTCAATAAGTTCTGATTTTGTGATTATAATATTTAACCAAGTCCACTTTTTTTGCTTATATCCAGAAATTGACAATCTGATTGTTAAGAAGGTAAAAATTAAAATTTTCATTATTTTTATTCTTTTACAATCATATTTATCTTGAATTCATATTATCTGTTGAAAATAGGTTTGTTATTGCTGAAGATCAAAAATTGTTAACATCTAATTTGAATAGAGCTTCAGGATTTAATAATACATGAAGAATGAAAGTTGAAAATATGTATACAAATGTTAAAAATTTAATATATTAATATTTGTATACATTTAATTGCATAGATTTTAAATTAGAGTTTAGATTCAAATTTAACTAATTAAAATACATAATTTAGATATTTGAACAACATTATTCTAAAATATGTATGTTTTTAACACTCCAATTTAAAAATCTGATTTAAAATGCCAAAGTGATTTCGTAACTTAACAGAAATCTAAGTTATCTGCTTCCTATAAGAACTCATGGGACCCTGTTGACTGAAGGAGGGTGGTCGCTAAAATAGCTGGTTGACGTTGCCATTTTTGGGTAGATTTAAGTTTGTCACCTTGGGCATTTAACTTGATGTTTGGTATTTCACTGGCTGCTTTTTATTTTTTGAGAAGAAATACATCATGTACTATGACTAATCATTGTCGAATGGCTAGTAATGTGACAATGATTAGTCACAGTACAAGTAATTGCTTGTGAAATTTCAAAATATGGAATTTCTCTGTTTCTGGAACAGTAAGCAATGGTTAAACATGAATGGGCTCTATAGAAGTTGGTAGTGTAATGATTTTTAAAAAAAAATAGGATAAAATGTCTTATTACAGAAACTAGACCATGGTGATGGGAAAAAAAATTTATATATAATAAGTTGAATAAATAAAATTTAAAATTAGAAAGATACAGCGAACAAAGAATTTTGAAATTCATTTTGTGTTGTTTAAAAATAGTGTTGAAGTAGAAATAATTCAAAATTCAATCAAGATGTTATGATACATTTTGATACTGATTGGCAATTTCAGGATCTTTGAAATGGAAAATACATTGATTTATATTTATTGAATATACATTCATATTGAAAATACATTTATTTTTTTTTAGTTTATATTAATACATTGATTAAATACTTTTAATATGCATATCAAGAAAATCAGCTTCAAGGCTATTTGTATTTTTTAATGCTAGCAATGTTGAATGTCATGAGAATAAAATTTAATGATTATATATAATTAGGACTTAAATATAACTAAAAGCATGTTCATGCATTATAGTGAATTTTTATTGTCGGCGATATACATATTCGCCCTGTTTTTTAGGGATCTGAATACGAGGCATTTCAGGCAGTTCTGTATGATAAATGCTATGATGGTTTTATTATACAATTTGATTGTGCTTCTTTGAAGTACATAATTTAAGTATAGTGAATACTGTTATAACTTTTGTTATGCAAACTTGCCCTCTTCCTTACTCATTACTTGTCAGTTCTCATTTGATTTTTTGTGTATATATAAATACAGACACATAAATTGCATCTTATTGCAATTGTAACAAGATGAAGTGTGACTGTTTGTAAAAGCTCGGTAAGTCATAACTAAACTATAAGCAATAGAAAATGTATTTGAAATTGAAATTAACTTATTAATAATTTTTAGGTTGCACTCATTTGGCTCATATATATAAAAGAGAACATTAAAACTGAGGAGTGTTGCACAAAACATAAAAATTAAATTTTTAACAAAAATTATTTATTTGGATGCATTATAATTGGATTATTAGAGCAACCTTTTTTTTTTTTGCTACCTCATTTATTTTGTTTATGTCTACTTTAATATTTCTGTAAATATCTGATAAAACTAAATCAGAAAATAGCCAGTTCAATTGTCAGACACATTAATAAATTGGCAGTTTCATTGAAATACTTGATAAAGTATATTTCCATTTAGCATTTTATTAAGTCTTGAACACGTTTACATCTTTCATTTATGGCTGCGGGGGTCAAGATTGTCAATTACCCCCTAGGTGCATACCTGTATATATCTATTTTGTTTTTTTTAATTTGAGGGATCTGAAAGCAAATCTCTTTAGGGGTTCTGTATGACAAACGTTATGATCACTTTGTTATATAATTTGATTTTTTTTCTGTGAAGCACATAATTGTATAGCAAAGTCTGTTTTGGCTTTTGTTATACAAAAACTTGTGTTGTTTCTTGTTCATTTCTTTGTGGTTCTCTTGATTTTTCTAAAGAAATCAAAAGAGGCATTTTGTTATATATAAAGAACTAAAAAAGTTTATTCTTATATTTATATGCTTAATAATATACAGATAATGGTGTTTTAAATGTGTGACGGTATAACTGAGTGAGTTTAAGAATATTGAAAATTTGCTTAAGAGTAACTGAAATTGCAAATAAAATTAATAATATACATTTCTGCAGTTATGGAAACTGTGGAAGAAATTTTTTGACTAAACTTGCAACATTTCTTTCACTTATGGCTACTAATTATATTAGTTTTCTGGTTTTCTCCTTATACAGAACTACTATATGTGTAAAGCATACTTTATTAAAAACACTTTTACAAGTTATTAAATATGAAAAAATATATTTTTATGAAATCTTATTATAAAAATATATTTTTATAATAACAGTGATTTTATGTATTATATAAATATCCTGAAAAAAATTTATTAAAACAGTATATTAGAAAATCTATGAATTATTACAAGATAACATATCAATTATTTCATTTAAACTATTTTTATTAAGAGGGATGTACATGATTTATTTTAACAATTATTTACTTTTTGAAGAAACTCGCAAAATAGCATGTCATGAAATGGCGAACAATAATTTTGTGTTTTTTTAAAGGCGACACTGTACCATTGAATTTCTTTTTTCCTCTACATATACTGTGAGCAAAAAAGTATTTACACACTATATGAATTTGTTGTATCACATTTAAATAAACATAAATGGAGCTGTGAAAGAAAAATATACACTAAACAAACATGCAATATTACAGTTGTTACTTATTTTGTTTTCATACTATTAAATAAAGATTTAACATTTGAGATGCAAAAAAGTTATTTACAGTGACCATAAAAAGTATTGCAAATGTTGAAAAGTAAAAAACAGTGCTAGTATTAATATGCATACACTTTGCTTTGATTACTGTTTGCAATAAATTTGTGGCATGTTTTGTAGCTGATGTTCAGCCACTCATTCTTAAGATCAACTTAGAATCTTTTGCATTTTCTAACTTGCTTATCTAAAATATTCCACAAATTTTCGATTGGATTGTAATCTGCTGACTGTGGCAGTGTTTTCAATTAATTTTTTTACTTTATATATCAACCATAACTTTATGATGTAATGAATGGCCATTCGTTGGGATCATTATCTTGTTAAAAGTAAAGTTAATCAGCAACTCCACAATTATTAAGTACTATTGGATAAATGATTTTGCAATATATTATATTGTTTGGCATTCATGTTGCCTTCAATAAATGCCGTTTCACTAACTCCATTAAAAGACATGCATCCCCAAATCATTATATGACCACCTCCATTTTTATGGTTGGTCAAAAAATTTTTATACTTGTATTTTATTTCCATTGATGAATGACTTACTAGAAAGTCCGAGCACAGGTTTACATGATCGAAACAAATTTATTTTTGTACTCATTTGTTATCAGTGGTTACTGTATTTTATCTTTAAAATTGCTATTTAAACGCTGAGATAGCCCATATTAAACGTCCGAAGTAAGGCTTAACTGTTATATTGTATCATGTAAAGAGGAGCTCATTCCAAAACTGCACTTAATGCTGCATTTCTGTCGCTCGACTTGGTTTGGTCCGAGTTGAAAAATTCGAGTCCTTCCTCTCATTCTGGATGAGATTTTTCATTTTTCACCCTTTCTATAATCATAAAAATATTATTGTAGATTACCCAGTACAATATATACTTTTTTTTTCAAGAAATAATAATATAAATTAATACTGAAAAAGGTTTCTTCTCTCAAGATAATAAAATAAATTTCCATGTGAAAGTGTTATTAATAGAAAGTTGGACAATCTAATATAATTTTATGAAAGAAAGTAGGCCGTGGAGAGCCAAATAAAATGATTCGACACTACGTGCAGCAACATACCGCTGAATTTTTAGTCAATCAGAATGTGTGTTGTCTAAAAACTGAAAAGTTGGAAATATATTCCGTATACGGTACTCAGCATCGTCACTTTTTTTTCTTTGAAATTATTTTGCGGATTCCTGATCCTCTGGTATTACTTAAAATAAACAAATGTTTTTCTTGTGTTTCATTCTGATAGCATAAAGCTGCACTTGATGCTGCATTTCTGTCGCTCGACTTGGTTTAATCCAAGGCCTTGGTTTGAAAGGTTATTGGTGCCGTCTGGATTATTTGGTCACTCAGAATTCTGAGCATCATCAATTTGTTTTCTTTGAAATTAATTTGCGTATTTTTGATTCTCCGGAGATACGTTGATTTCTTACCATAAACTAATGTGTTTCTTGATTTTTTTTTTTCACAGCATAATACTGCATTTGATGCTGCATTTTTATCGCTTGACTTGGTATCATATTACCTAGTACAATAGATATTTTTTTCAGAAATATTAGTATAAATTAATATTGAAAAAGAATTCTATCAAGATAATAAAATTTCATTGTAAAAGAGTAATTAATAGAACGTTGGACAATCTAATATAATTTTATGAAAGAAAGTAGGACGTGAAGAGCAAAATAAAATTATTCGACGCTACGTGCAGCAACAGACCGCTGAATTTTTAGTCAAGCAGAATGTGTGTCGTCTACGAAATGAAAAGTTGGAAATATATTCCGTATCCGGTAAAAGTCTGGAGGTTTATTGGTGCAGTCTGGATTATTTTGTCACTCAGAATTCTCAGCATCGTCACTTTTTTTTCTTTGAAATTATTTTGCGGATTCCTGATCCTCTGGAGTTACTTAAAAGAAACAAATGTTTTTCTTGCGTTGCATTCTGATAGCATACAGCTGCACTTGATGCTGCATTTCTGTCGCTCGACTTGGTTTAATCCGAGGCCTTGGTTTGGAGGGTTATTGGTGCAGTCTGGATTATTTTGTCACTCAGAATTCTGAGCATAGTCACTTTGTTTTCTTTGAAATTATTTTGCGTATTTTTGATCCTCCGGAGATACGTTGATTTCTTACCATAAAGTAATGTGTTTCTTGATTTTTTTTTAACACAGCATAATACTGCATTTTTATCGCTTGACTTGGTATCATATTCTAGTACAATAGATATTTTTTTTTCAGAAATATTAGTATAAATTAATATTGAAAAAGAATTCTATCAAGATAATAAAATTTCATTGTAAAAGAGTAATTAATAGAACGTTGGACAATCTAATATAATTTTATGAAAGAAAGTAGGACGTGAAGAGCCAAATAAAATTATTCGACGCTACGTGCAGCAACAGACCGCTGAATTTTTAGTCAAGCAGAATGTGTGTCGTCTACGAAATGAAAAGTTGGAAATATATTCCGTATCCGGTAAAAGTCTGGAGGTTTATTGGTGCAGTCTGGATTATTTTGTCACTGAGAATTCTCAGCATCGTCACTTTTTTTTTCTTTGAAATTATTTTGCGGATTCTGATCCTCTGGAGTTACTTAAAAGAAACAAATGTTTTTCTTGCGTTGCATTCTGATAGCATACAGCTGCACTTGATGCTGCATTTCTGTCGCTCGACTTGGTTTAATCCGAGGCCTTGGTTTGGAGGGTTAGCGCGGTGCAGTCTGGATTATTTTGTCACTCAGAATTCTGAGCATAGTCACTTTGTTTTCTTTGAAATTATTTTGCGTATTTTTGATCCTCCGGAGATACGTTGATTTCTTACCATAAAGTAATGTGTTTCTTGATTTTTTTTTTCAGAAATATTAGTTTTTTTAACACAAGCATAATACTGCATTTTTATCGCTTGACTTGGTATCATATTACCTAGTACAATAGATATTTTTTTTCAGAAATATTAGTATAAATTAATATTGAAAAAGAATTCTATCAAGATAATAAAATTTCATTGTAAAAGAGTAATTAATAGAACGTTGGACAATCTAATATAATTTTATGAAAGAAAGTAGGACGTGAAGAGCCAAATAAAATTATTCGACGCTACGTGCAGCAACAGACCGCTGAATTTTTAGTCAAGCAGAATGTGTGTCGTCTACGAAATGAAAAGTTGGAAATATATTCCGTATCCGGTAAAAGTCTGGAGGTTTATTGGTGCAGTCTGGATTATTTTGTCACTCAGAATTCTCAGCATCGTCACTTTTTTTTCTTTGAAATTATTTTGCGGATTTCTGATCCTCTGGAGTTACTTAAAAGAAACAAATGTTTTTCTTGCGTTGCATTCTGATAGCATACAGCTGCACTTGATGCTGCATTTCTGTCGCTCGACTTGGTTTAATCCGAGGCCTTGGTTTGGAGGGTTAATGGTGCATTCTGGATTATTTTGTCACTCAGAATTCTGAGCATAGTCACTTTGTTTTCTTTGAAATTATTTTGCGTATTTTTGATCCTCCGGAGATACGTTGATTTCTTACCATAAAGTAATGTGTTTCTTGATTTTTTTTAACACAGCATAATACTGCATTTTTATCGCTTGACTTGGTATCATATTACCTAGTACAATAGATATTTTTTTCAGAAATATTAGTATAAATTAATATTGAAAAAGAATTCTATCAAGATAATAAAATTTCATTGTAAAAGAGTAATTAATAGAACGTTGGACAATCTAATATAATTTTATGAAAGAAAGTAGGACGTGAAGAGCCAAATAAAATTATTCGACGCTACGTGCAGCAACAGACCGCTGAATTTTTAGTCAAGCAGAATGTGTGTCGTCTACGAAATGAAAAGTTGGAAATATATTCCGTATCCGGTAAAAGTCTGGAGGTTTATTGGTGCAGTCTGGATTATTTTGTCACTCAGAATTCTCAGCATCGTCACTTTTTTTTCTTTGAAATTATTTTGCGGATTCCTGATCCTCTGGAGTTACTTAAAAGAAACAAATGTTTTTCTTGCGTTGCATTCTGATAGCATACAGCTGCACTTGATGCTGCATTTCTGTCGCTCGACTTGGTTTAATCCGAGGCCTTGGTTTGGAGGGTTATTGGTGCAGTCTGGATTATTTTGTCACTCAGAATTCTGAGCATAGTCACTTTGTTTTCTTTGAAATTATTTTGCGTATTTTTGATCCTCCGGAGATACGTTGATTTCTTACCATAAACTAATGTGTTTCTTGATTTTTTTTAACACAGCATAATACTGCATTTTTATCGCTTGACTTGGTATCATATTTTTTTTCAGAAATATTAGTATAAATTAATATTGAAAAAGTATTCTATCAAGATAATAAAATTTCATTGTAAAAGAGTAATTAATAGAACGTTGGACAATCTAATATGTTGTTTGTTGTTTCTTATCCCACTTGGCTTGCCAAGCCCACGAGCCCATATGGACTCATGATTGAAGGGGAAGGAAGCAGCTTCTGTTGTGATGGAGCACCCGTAGGTAGAAGCCTGACTTTTGCTCCATGACGCTCTTACAGTCATAGAAGACCGGGACCTTTAAAGTGGATTCGAACCACTACAAACATCCATGGCACCGCCGGGATTCGAACCCGAAACCTGTGGCAATAAGACACTCGGCCATTCAGGTCCCAAATTTCAGTGTTCCCAGGTGGTCACCCACCCAAGTACTGACCGCGCCCAATGATGCTTAACTTCGGTGATCTAACGAGAACCGGTATATTCAGCATGGTACGGCCGTTGGCCACAATCTAATATAATTTTATGAAAGAAAGTAGGACGTGAAGAGCGAAATAAAATTATTCGACGCTACGTGCAGCAACAGACCGCTGAATTTTTAGTCAAGCAGAATGTGTGTCGTCTACGAAATGAAAAGTTGGAAATATATTCCGTATCCGGTAAAAGTCTGGAGGTTTATTGGTGCAGTCTGGATTATTTTGTCACTCAGAATTCTCAGCATCGTCACTTTTTTTTCTTTGAAATTATTTTGCGGATTTCTGTTCCTCTGGAGTTACTTAAAAGAAACAAATGTTTTTCTTGCGTTGCATTCTGATAGCATACAGCTGCACTTGATGCTGCATTTCTGTCGCTTGACTTGGTTTAATCCGAGGCCTTGGTTTGGAGGGTTAATGGTGCATTCTGGATTATTTTGTCACTCAGAATTCTGAGCATAGTCACTTTGTTTTCTTTGAAATTATTTTGCGTATTTTTGATCCTCCGGAGATACGTTGATTTCTTACCATAAAGTAATGTGTTTCTTGATTTTTTTAACACAACATAATACTGCATTTTTATCGCTTGACTTGGTATCATATTACCTAGTACAATAGATATTTTTTTTCAGAAATATTAGTATAAATTAATATTGAAAAAGAATTCTATCAAGATAATAAAATTTCATTGTAAAAGAGTAATTAATAGAACGTTGGACAATCTAATATAATTTTATGAAAGAAAGTAGGACGTGAAGAGCCAAATAAAATTATTCGACGCTACGTGCAGCAACAGACCGCTGAATTTTTAGTCAAGCAGAATGTGTGTCGTCTACGAAATGAAAAGTTGGAAATATATTCCGTATCCGGTAAAAGTCTGGAGGTTTATTGGTGCAGTCTGGATTATTTTGTCACTCAGAATTCTCAGCATCGTCACTTTTTTTTCTTTGAAATTATTTTGCGGATTCCTGATCCTCTGGAGTTACTTAAAAGAAACAAATGTTTTTCTTGCGTTGCATTCTGATAGCATACAGCTGCACTTGATGCTGCATTTCTGTCGCTCGACTTGGTTTAATCCGAGGCCTTGGTTTGGAGGGTTATTGGTGCAGTCTGGATTATTTTGTCACTCAGAATTCTGAGCATAGTCACTTTGTTTTCTTTGAAATTATTTTGCGTATTTTTGATCCTCCGGAGATACGTTGATTTCTTACCATAAAGTAATGTGTTTCTTGATTTTTTTTAACACAGCATAATACTGCATTTTTATCGCTTGACTTGGTATCATATTACCTAGTACAATAGATATTTTTTTTCAGAAATATTAGTATAAATTAATATTGAAAAAGAATTCTATCAAGATAATAAAATTTCATTGTAAAAGAGTAATTAATAGAACGTTGGACAATCTAATATAATTTTATGAAAGAAAGTAGGACGTGAAGAGCCAAATAAAATTATTCGATGCTACGTGCAGCAACAGACCGCTGAATTTTTAGTTGAGCAGAATGTGTGTCGTCTACGAAATGAAAAGTTGGAAATATATTCCGTATCCGGTAAAAGTCTGGAGGTTTATTGGTGCAGTCTGGATTATTTTGTCACGTCACTTTTTTTCTTTGAAATTATTTTGCGAATTCCTGATCCTCTGGAGTTACTTAAAATAAACAAATGTTTTTCTTGCGTTGCATTCTGATAGCATACAGCTGCACTTGATGCTGCATTTCTGTCGCTCGACTTGGTTTAATCCGAGGCCTTGGTTTGGAGGGTTATTGGTGCAGTCTGGATTATTTTGTCACTCAGAATTCTGAGCATAGTCACTTTGTTTTCTTTGAAATTATTTTGCGTATTTTTGATCCTCCGGAGATACGTTGATTCCTTACCATAAACTAATGTGTTTCTTGATTTTTTTTAACACAGCATAATACTGCATTTTTATCGCTTGACTTGGTATCATATTTTTTTTCAGAAATATTAGTATAAATTAATATTGAAAAAGTATTCTATCAAGATAATAAAATTTCATTGTAAAAGAGTAATTAATAGAACGTTGGACAATCTAATATGTTGTTTGTTGTTTCTTATCCCAAGCCCATATGGACTCATGATTGAAGGGGAAGGAAGCAGCTTCTGTTGTGATGGAGCACCCGTAGGTAGAAGCCTGACTTTTGCTCCATGACGCTCTTACAGTCATAGAAGACCGGGACCTACGGCTTAAAGTGGATTCCGAACCACTACAAACATCCATGGCACCGCCGGGATTTCGAACCCGAAATTTTTTTTTCAACGAAGATCGGCCATTCAGGTCCCAAATTAATAGTGTTCCCAAAAGTACTGACCGCGCCCAATGATGCTTAACTTCGGTGATCTAAAAGAACCGGTATATTCAATAGAACGTTGGACAATAGAACGTTGGACAATCTAATATAATTTTATGAAAGAAAGTAGGACGTGAAGAGCGAAATAAAATTATTCGACGCTACGTGCAGCAACAGACCGCTGAATTTTTAGTCAAGCAGAATGTGTGTCGTCTACGAAATGAAAAGTTGGAAATATATTCCGTATCCGGTAAAAGTCTGGAGGTTTATTGGTGCAGTCTGGATTATTTTGTCACTCAGAATTCTCAGCATCGTCACTTTTTTTTCTTTGAAATTATTTTGCGGATTTCTGTTCCTCTGGAGTTACTTAAAAGAAACAAATGTTTTTCTTGCGTTGCATTCTGATAGCATACAGCTGCACTTGATGCTGCATTTCTGTCGCTTGACTTGGTTTAATCCGAGGCCTTGGTTTGGAGGGTTAATGGTGCATTCTGGATTATTTTGTCACTCAGAATTCTGAGCATAGTCACTTTGTTTTCTTTGAAATTATTTTGCGTATTTTTGATCCTCCGGAGATACGTTGATTTCTTACCATAAAGTAATGTGTTTCTTGATTTTTTTTAACACAGCATAATACTGCATTTTTATCGCTTGACTTGGTATCATATTACCTAGTACAATAGATATTTTTTTTCAGAAATATTAGTATAAATTAATATTGAAAAAGAATTCTATCAAGATAATAAAATTTCATTGTAAAAGAGTAATTAATAGAACGTTGGACAATCTAATATAATTTTATGAAAGAAAGTAGGACGTGAAGAGCCAAATAAAATTATTCGACGCTACGTGCAGCAACAGACCGCTGAATTTTTAGTCAAGCAGAATGTGTGTCGTCTACGAAATGAAAAGTTGGAAATATATTCCGTATCCGGTAAAAGTCTGGAGGTTTATTGGTGCAGTCTGGATTATTTTGTCACTCAGAATTCTCAGCATCGTCACTTTTTTTTCTTTGAAATTATTTTGCGGATTCCTGATCCTCTGGAGTTACTTAAAAGAAACAAATGTTTTTCTTGCGTTGCATTCTGATAGCATACAGCTGCACTTGATGCTGCATTTCTGTCGCTCGACTTGGTTTAATCCGAGGCCTTGGTTTGGAGGGTTATTGGTGCAGTCTGGATTATTTTGTCACTCAGAATTCTGAGCATAGTCACTTTGTTTTCTTTGAAATTATTTTGCGTATTTTTGATCCTCCGGAGATACGTTGATTTCTTACCATAAACTAATGTGTTTCTTGATTTTTTTTTAACACAGCATAATACTGCATTTTTATCGCTTGACTTGGTGTCATATTACCTAGTACAATAGATATTTTTTTTCAGAAATATTAGTATAAATTAATATTGAAAAAGAATTCTATCAAGATAATAAAATTTCATTGTAAAAGAGTAATTAATAGAACGTTGGACAATCTAATATAATTTTATGAAAGAAAGTAGGACGTGAAGAGCCAAATAAAATTATTCGACGCTACGTGCAGCAACAGACCGCTGAATTTTTAGTCAAGCAGAATGTGTGTCGTCTACGAAATGAAAAGTTGGAAATATATTCCGTATCCGGTAAAAGTCTGGAGGTTTATTGGTGCAGTCTGGGTTATTTTGTCACTCAGAATTCTCAGCATCGTCACTTTTTTTTCTTTGAAATTATTTTGCGGATTTCTGTTCCTCTGGAGTTACTTAAAAGAAACAAATGTTTTTCTTGCGTTGCATTCTGATAGCATACAGCTGCACTTGATGCTGCATTTCTGTCGCTCGACTTGGTTTAATCCGAGGCCTTGGTTTGGAGGGTTATTGGTGCAGTCTGGATTATTTTGTCACTCAGAATTCTGAGCATAGTCACTTTGTTTTCTTTGAAATTATTTTGCGTATTTTTGATCCTCCGGAGATACGTTGATTTCTTACCATAAAGTAATGTGTTTCTTGATTTTTTTTTAACACAGCATAATACTGCATTTTTATCGCTTGACTTGGTATCATATTACCTAGTACAATAGATATTTTTTTTCAGAAATATTAGTATAAATTAATATTGAAAAAGAATTCTATCAAGATAATAAAATTTCATTGTAAAAGAGTAATTAATAGAACGTTGGACAATCTAATATAATTTTATGAAAGAAAGTAGGACGTGAAGAGCCAAATAAAATTATTCGACGCTACGTGCAGCAACAGACCGCTGAATTTTTAGTCAAGCAGAATGTGTGTCGTCTACGAAATGAAAAGTTGGAAATATATTCCGTATCCGGTAAAAGTCTGGAGGTTTATTGGTGCAGTCTGGATTATTTTGTCACTCAGAATTCTCAGCATCGTCACTTTTTTTTCTTTGAAATTATTTTGCGGATTCCTGATCCTCTGGAGTTACTTAAAAGAAACAAATGTTTTTCTTGCGTTTCACTCTGATAGCACAAAGCTGCACTGGATGCTGCATTTCTGTCGCTCGACTTGGTTTAATCCGAGGCCTTGGTTTGAAAAGTTATTGGTGCCGTCTGGATTATTTGGTCACTCAGAATTCTGAGCATCGTCACTTTGTTTTCTTTGAAATTAATTTGCGTTTTTTTTATCCTCCGGAGATACGTTGATTTCTTACCATAAACTAATGTGTTTCTTGGTTTTTTTTTACACAGCATAGTACTGCATTTGATGCTGCATTTTCATTGCTTGACTTGGTTTTGTCCAAATTGAAAAATTCGTGTCATTCCAACCAAAGATTTCAACTCTACATAGAATTTTCATTTTTTCCCCTTTTCTATGATCATAATAAAAATATCGTATTACCTAGTACAATAGATTTTTTTTTTCGGAAATATTAGTATAAATTAATATTGGAAAAGAGTTCTATCAAGATCATAAAATTTCAATGTAAAAGAGTAATTAATAGAACGTTGGACAATCTAATATAATTTTATGAAAGAAAGTAGGACGTGAAGAGCCAAATAAAATTATTCGATGCTACGTGCAGCAACAGACCGCTGAATTTTTAGTCAAGCAGAATGTGTGTTGTCTAAGAACTGAAAAGTTGGAAATATATACCGTATCCGGTATAAATTTGGAGGTTATTGGTGCAGTCTGGATTACTTTTTTGCTCTGCATCCTCACTTTAGTTTTCAAGTTATTTTTCTGTATTCTCATAAGATTTAACGGTAGTTCATTCTTTTTCTAGAGCTGTTGTTCTATTTGTCTATCTAATATCTCTATAGGTTATTGATGATTCATTGTTCTCTTAAGATAGTTTTACGTGAGAGTGAAAGTTCTCTTATAATGATCGAAAGATTCTTTATTTATATTAGCTGTAGTAGTATTGTTAATAATGTATCTAAACGGTTCGTATGTGCTGAATGTCGCCCGCTGCACTGCCGCTAATTAATATGTGAAACGGTACTTTAAAAAACATGCATCTGGTTTTATTTGCTACCTTAAAAGTTTATGCAATAGTCCTCATTTGCAGTCTTTTTAAAAAATATGTTTGCAAATGTTTTCATCTTTGAGTATTTAAACTGCATTTGAAACATCAATATGAGGTTTTTTACAAACCTCCTTTGGGTGTGAAATATTCATAAATTTTGGAAATTATTAGGAGGTAGCTAATTTGTCTGTAATTTTCTGCAAGTTTGGTGTCCTTGCCAGTCCCTATAAAAACCGGCACAGTTAGAGGTGTTGGGAACTAATTGCGGCGAAAAAGTTTATTAATGATTGTTTTATAGAAAATGAATTTAATCCTTAAAAAGGACCATTTAAAAAAATCACGTTAACGGTATCATGAATGTTATTTCACCCTAGTAAATGAATTTTATAAATTTAATAAAAACTTTATGCGATTAGATGCATTATAATAACTGCATTATTTCATGAAAATTATAAAATTCACTTTTTACATTTGCAAATAATATTGCTGTGTCTTATAAAATGAAGTTGGTACATGTTGTATACATATCACAAGTATATTTTCTTTCTTCTTTATTTGCATACACAACATCTTCTTTACTTAGATGTGATGGTAGTATTGGAGTTGGTTTTTTAACCTTTTGTCAAGTATTTCCAATATTTTCCTCGGATTATGCGACAAATTCAGTATTCGAGAGGTTCCAGGCTGTTCATTAAAACACATGTCATTATTTAATTTAGCTTTCTTTCTATGAATTGAGGATGAATTCTGAACAAATCCCATCTGAATTGAAAATTATTACACCAATTCTTTTAAGATTATTAGAACGGATGATAGGCATTTCTGCCATATCATTATCCACATCATAACTTATATTGTTCTCATAATTGCTAAAATCATCCCTTTCTAGTATATTTTCCTTTTCATCTTTTTGGTGAGAATGCCATATTATAAAATTTTCACTGTATTCATTTTATTCAATTCCAAACATTTAATTATAAGCTGAGAAATACGGAAATAATTATTTCTCGTATTAGAAACAAAAATTATAACTGCAGTTCTTAACAAGAAATTAAATCATAAAATAATTTTTAAAAAAATACTTAATATACGGTATCACGGGTGAAATATCATCCCAGATAAATTTTTGTGTTTGTAGCTAACGAAGTACATATTAAAAATGAACTTTATTTCATAACGTTATTCCTACTGACGCCATAAATAATTCCTATGACAATTATTTTACTTTCAAGCTCATCAGAATTTTAAAGGCACTTTTGTTCCGCGCAGCATAGCCAAATCTGGCTCTTGTGCCATAAAGCCCCAACCAACCATAAATAATTACGGGAAAGATTCAGTGCTACCACTAACTCGGTTTTTTAATAGCATTAGGAATCCATTTTGCATAGAGTGATTTTTCATCTATGATACCTTTTAAGAGTTAAGTGGTAAATATTTGAATACAGTGTTTGTAATATTGTACTATGTGCTAATATTGTACTGCTATTTTTCAGGTTTTTAATGTAAACAACGATATAAGAGGCTACCGAAGGTCAAAGTTTTATATTATCTATTTCTGGTGGTATATTTATTAAGTGTTTTTGACAATTTGAGTTGGTTGATGTCTAATACTATTGGGCAAAATTTGGTATGAAAAAAAAGTATCAGTATTTTATAAAGGTGGAAATTGTCTTGGTGTTAAAGGTGTTATTGTTTCTTACTTTGATGATTTTATAGAGAGAGTTATTGTGGGTGAAGGCAGAGCTAAGATAATTATTAAAATTGAAAAGAACTAGCAATGGAATGTCATGTTGAAGTAAATAATTTTTATGAGTAGGGTGTTTTGTATTTTATCAAATTTTTCCAAGATGTTTCTGGTAGAAATTCTATTGTGGATGTTGGAAGAGGGATTAATCTATTGTATTTGCATGGGCTGCTATATCCGGATCTTTAAATGTCACACTTGACAATCAACAATAGTATACAAAACCCTTGTGTGAAAGGCAATCATTGTATGACGCTCAACAGTCGGATATTATCGTTGTGTTGTGAAGTATTCTTTTTATTGTCTCCAGCGAAACATCTGCTCTGCAAACAAAAAAATTCATCCTAATATCGCAATACTCCTCCAAACACCCATTTAGCCTCAATATGTTTACCTCTATTTTTCCTTTTACCAAATTTAGATTCATCTATTTCAACAATTTTTCCACCACCTCCAATAAAACCTTTAAAATTTAAACGCTCATCCATGCACACCTCCCTACAAAATTCATGCCAATCTGCCACCGTCTTATTCGCAACCAATAAATCATTCCTAGCACTTTTACTCCGAATTTCATTTACACAAGAATACGTTAATATTAAAATATGACCCATACCCAAATTGCTTTGATCAAACCAAGTATCCGTTATCACTGACCTAATCTGATGCGCATTCGTTCCTTTCTTTCGACACGTTCAGGTTTTACCATCACAAACATTTAGACAATCAACTAATTTTATATCAGAACCACACTTTGGACATTCATACTTACTAGCAACCAATCAATTTTTCATACAATACTTAAGCATTGCACTCTCTCTCAATTTATTCAATTCGTAAAAAAAAAAAGAAGTATTTAGGTCCTTTCATCTATTCTGGCGACTGATAATAACGTACACCATTCCACTCATCTGTCATCCATAGCCGTGACAAATGAATAAAGAATAGTTGAAGAACAACACCGATCCACAGAAAAATGTTGTAATGCCGTTTTTAGTACGTAATTAACGTTTTAAAAAGAAAAAGCTTCAAATATTCAGTGCGAATTCTAATTACGGTTGCCATAAAACCTTTGCCTACGGTTGCCATATCAACAGTATTAAAATATAAGTTTTAGTTAAATAAATTTTTTTAATACTTTCATGAGTGGCAACATCATAAAAATTTGTTTATTTTCCATATTAGTGGCCGTTAAAAGAACAATCTGAATAATTATTTAAAAGAATATAGATTTTTATTTGCTAAATATAAAATAGTGATTATATTGTTCTGAAAGAAAAGAAAGAACAAATTCCCCTAATTAAAGTATTGTAAATATTGTATACCCTAAAGAAGTCGTCGAATTATTATCCGGGTTGTAAAGATTGGTGACTTCCTCTGGGGTACAGTATTGTAGATTTTAACCAACCTAGCAATGTTTAACTAAAATAATAATAAAAGCACAAAATCAACCACGAACTATTTATTTTTTTAAACTCTCGCTGAAAATCTGTCAATCCATAATAATAATGTTGCCAACAAAAAATGAAAAGCTTCACAATAATTAATTCCAAAAACATAAAATTTTTGCGAGTTACTTTTAAATCAATCATTTACATTTATTACCCAACTTGTAACGAAACTTGCGTTAAAAAAGTTAAGAAACAAGTAATGGTTATTATCGAATAATAACAAAATTAATATAAAATATCAGCGTTTGAATCTTAACTGTGTCTTAAGAATTCTACTAGTTCGGGTAGCGGATTTGATTTAGGGTTGCGTCATATGTACACAAGTCGGAATTGTATGTTCAGTAAGTTGTTGTTCAAAAAAGATCCAGAGTGTATCAATAGATGGCGCTGTAAGCGGCATAACAAAAGTGAATTCGGCTACCAGTGATATTTTGAATCAAAATTACGACTGCTTTGGTATGAGTTGCACATTAAACCAACTGTAGTGTTCAATGCGCTTGATTGTTTCGGTTTTTTGACGGTTAAAATGACTTTCAAGTCATTCAGCAGTTGTGGCACTGTTAGTGAAAAGTCCACTCACCATGGCAAGGTCATACCACATTGGATGGGAAAAATTGGTTTTTAATTGTAATTAGTATATTATTACTCATTGCCCGCTGCTTTTTTCGGGCCGAGAGTTTTAATGAAATCTATAATCTCTCTTGCTGTAACTGTGTATTCGCTATTTACGTGCGTGTTACTAAAATAATTACTGATTTCTGAAATAATGCATTTCTCTGTAATTTCGTTACACAAATCTGAATTTAGCTCAAACTGCCAAACTCAAATAAACAACTTTGAACAACAATCTGTGATACTTCTTATTGTAGATTATTACGGAGATCCTTGGCCGCGTAGCGGCCTCTAGCTCCTTCTTTGTAAAATGTTGAAATATAGCGGTGGTCTCATGCCCTTTGAGTTAATAAGCAAAATAGATAATTAAATGCCCTTTTTTTTAAAAGAGAATTATATATTTAATAAAATTATAAAATGAAAAATATCAAAAATTTCAAAAATGTGAATGTTGATGGAATCAGTTGCATGTAATAACCCCGAATGAACAAAGGCCAAATTAGGAGAAAAGCGAACTTTTTTCATCTAGTCAGCTGTAAGGAATTAATTAAAAATATTTAGAACAGTGCGAGGTCTTTTGCTATGTTTGCGGGAAGAAATATCTGTGATACTATTAGCTTTATCTGCTGATGAGATCGCCATGTTGCTAGAAGCAGTATTGAGTGGGGGAATTATTTCTTGAGTTTTTCTGGTGGCTTTTGATTTCCATCAGAGTGCGTTTGAATTATTTGAATGCGAGCAGGTGAGTTTTTTTCATTTCACGTTATTTAAAGTTCTAATGAGCTTTTTAATGTTATTGTGGTGATTTTTGTAAAGTGTGTTTGTTTCGGGATCTTTAGTGCACTGCCATAAACGTCGCAAGTAATTTCGTTTCTTAATTTCATTTTTAATGTGTATGATTTATCGAAATCATTATAGATCACGTCTGTGAAATTTTTATTTCTTTATCAGCCGCGCCCTTACTGTTAAGTTGTTTGACTGGTGTTTTGGAGTGTGTAATTATAATTATGCCAGTCTGTGGTGTCTAGGTGTGGATTATTATGCGATGGTTTATTAAGCGAGATGTCGAAGAGAATGGATGGGTGATCAGAGTTAAATTCATTTTTAACTATTGCTGTGGACGGAAAATTAATGTTTTTATAAAGCGCGAAGTCTTTATCGTATGTCGTTGGTCGTACTATAGTGCGTGAAGTCTGTCGGAGCAATGATTTTAATATCGGTTTTTGTTTTTATGTGTTTATTAAGTTTAATGCCTTTAGTTATTAAAAACGTTGTGCGAAGAGGTGTGTCGCGCGTTGAAGTCCCTCACAAGAATAACGTGTGCCTGGATGTTAATAATTTTATCCTATCTATGATTCGAAAAAGGTTTGAGTACTTGAAGTAGACAGATGCAATGGCTATATTTGCGTTTTCGGGGATTTGCAGATTTATCATAGTAGCTTCAATTCCCATCATTTTGAGGCGTAGGAAGTTGATGATTTAGAGATGTTTTCACATAAATGCAAGTACCTCCGGTGGCTTATGAAATTGAACTAATTTAACCTAAAATAACAGCATTCGGACATTTTATTTTCTTCAATGGAGTTATAAAATAATAAATATAACTAGTATTTAAGTTGCTAAATGCCGATGCAATGAGTTTAGTATTGGTGCATGTGCATTTAGTATTGGTTTAGTATTGGGTATACTTTTGATTAAAATTTTTATGGGTTTTTCGGATTTAAGTAAGAAGCATTTAAATTCGTAACCGCTATTGATGAGATACTTTTTGAGATTCATGTGCTCTTGTTCCGAGCTTAAAGTAATTTTGAAGAATCTGTCTCTATATATAACAGACTTTAAGCTAGGAGCGACACAACTTCTTTTTCAAACACAATTTCTTTTTGGGGATGAAGAGTCCGTGTCTGTATCATTAGTGTGTCGTAATATAACAAGTGGGCAAGTCCACAAAATAATTTCTGATAACCATAAAATGTGAAGTTGATTGAGATAGCTGAGACCCTAAAGATATCAAAGGAACGTGTTGGGCATATCGTGAATGAATATTTGGATATGCGAAAGCTCTGTTCAAAGTGGGTGCCGCGCAGAGCTCACAAACACAACAACGAATTGATGATTCTAAGCAGTGTTTGGCGCTGTTCAATCGTAATAAACCCGAATTTTTGTGTCGATATGTGACAATGGAGGAAACATGGCTCCATTATTTCCCACAGGAGTCCAATCGACAGTCAGCCGAGTGGACTGCACATGATGAACACTAAAAATGCTATAACTCGCATACTAATAGTGCAACAGCTGTCAAATTTATACACGTGTCTTTTGAAGGTTAGAGCTAACTAAAAGTCATATGGATTTAATACTAGTATCGCCATCTATGTGTCATCCTACGAACTTTTCAGCCCACCTGTTATAAGAGTCGGGTGGAAATTCCATAATAAATGGGTGTTTGGGAGCAGGCTGTCATACTTATGTCTTTAGAGTTTGATGTTTCAGTTGACATCATGATAAATTTTGTGGGAGAACTATCGACCACTTTCCGAGAATTGGTCCATGATTTTAAAAATAGTAATAGTTGTTTTCAGTACTGGCTTCGGGGGATAATCACTAAAAATCGATCTTATCATAAGAGTGACTTGGTACGTGCCATTGCGATTTAAGACGTAAGCACATTGAAAATATGTCAATACTACCTTTATATAATAAGTTATAGTGATGTGAAAATGTAAATTGTTATATTTGTTTCAGTTGAGAGATGCGAAGAACAGTCCTAATCTTAAAAAGATATAGGCAAGAAATATTCCATGAAATTTTTCTTCAATTGAGCAGCACTTTTTGTGTGCATAATGCTGCCTACCTTTTTCAATGCAAAGTCCTCCTGTCTCCATGAACTGGCGATAAGTCCATTTTTAGAAAGGGTGTCTTTAAAGCCAGGAGGGCAGTATTTTTTCTTTAAAGATGGCATGACATCATCCGAAAGCTTCAGAAGGTTATATAAACATATAACATCTGCAACAGTTGCCTTTCATGTGCGAACACTGGCAATTATCGGCTTGCGAAATATCCCAAACCTTGTCGCCATAATGCTAAAAGCATCCTCAACACACCACTGAGCTCTTGACAGACGGTAGTTAAAAATGCTCTTTTCTTTAGAAAGGGCATTTCCTGGGAAGGGCCACATTAAATAGTTCTTGAGAGGAGATGCCTCGTCACCAACAAAAACAAAGGGCATAACCTTCTTCGTTGAAGCCAATGCTGCTTCACTTGCAATTTTGGCTTGGTCAATTGGACTATCTAAAGACACCACCGTTATTATTATAGCATTACGACCCAATGTCAAATTGTATAAATTTGTAATCAGCATCCACACAGGCTAGCAAAATAATGCTAAAGCCTCCCTTATAATTGTGGTACTGGTTTCCAGTATTGGGCGGAACCTGAAAAAAAAACATTCATTACATTTATATCAGATATAATTTTTTGAAAAAAGTGTTTAATGATAAATTGTGAAAATATATTTCAATTACTTAAAGTTAATAGTGAATTATCAAACTTTATGGTTAATTATAGTTATCTTAAATAATTTTGTAATAACTATATAATTTACCTGAATTAATGTTTTCCATCAATTGATCCAATGCAATTTGGAAATTACCACTTTAAAAAATACTTGTTAGCAATAGCCAGCCATTTTTCACTGCTTGGCTTTGACAAAACAATAGAAAATAATCTATCTCTTAGTGCTTCATAAGTCTCTTTTGTGATTTCACTTTCTGTTGATCAGCCAATTCTAAAGGTGTAAGATAAACTGACCATTAAAACCCCACTGGCCAAGAATCTAAAAAGCCATGAGAATTACACATGTTATACTATTACAAACAGGGCCTGAATGGCCGAGTGGCTAGCGCTCTGGCGCTCAGTACCACAGGTTTCGGGTTCGAGTCCCGGCGGTGCCATGGATGTTTGTAGTGGTTCGGAATCCACTTTAAACCGTAGCTCCCGGCCCTAATAGGATCGTAGAGCGTTGCGGGGGCATTGTTACTCCGCGCCCGTGGCTTATCTTCGAGTTATACGCGCCCCCTGGGTAATGCAAAGTGAGTACGTCTTTGCAGCGCTTGCCTTAAGGCATCCAAGATCAAGCTGTCTAAGTGTTTGCCAGCTGCATTAGAAAAAACAAAAACAAAAAAAAATACTATTACAAACATTAAAATTAAAGTTATCCATAAATAATGAAACTATTTTGTGTAATTTAATTAATACTTTATTATATCGGTATTTCTTACTACTTATTTTAAGAATTATTGTAATGAGTACTTTGCATTTAATATAAGTTTTATTTAATACGTATTTTATGGAATGAGAAATTGAAAAAAAAAATATGCATTATGCAATTTATATTTTATGCTGGATGTTCAATGATTTTTTTCCCTCATTCAATTTTAAAGTTAAAGTAATCAACAATTACAAAAAGCATTATTCAATGATCATGAAATAGAATATGGTAAAAATGCATACGCATATCGTAATGTATAGCAAGGTCTAGTCTATCCCTCGTTTGGATAGAGTCACGATAATTTATATTCCTTTCGGAAATTATACGTCCAACAAGTATCGGAAAATGATCAAACTGTGTAAGTATCATTAGAAAAAAATCGATGAAAATTTCCTTGTCAAAAAACCTCATTTCTTCTATCACATTATCCGATGTTTCTTACGATATCCGGATTTTAAATATTTCCCGGATCCAACAGCGTCTTTGTCAACTTTAAATAAAAGAAGAAAAAAAAAAAAAAAAAAAAAAAAAAGATAAAATTGCGATATTTCTTTTTTTTTTTTTTCTTTTAATAATCTGTAATCTCGGTTAGTTTATTAGATCTCAAATCGTGAGGATGCCTTATTTTTATGCAAAATAATTAACATTTATTCATGTTCAGAAAAATATTTATTCACGTTCAAGAAATATTAAAAAAATGAATAAAATCATTTATTCTAACACATCCATGTCATCTTTAAAAATGTTTCAAATAACAATTTTATCATAATATTCAGTTAATAGATAGAAAAAGAGTAATATGCGATTAAAGGAAATAGACCTTGGAACATAAAATATTATTCACGAAAATATTTTAACTTCTCTCAGTTGAAAGCACAGATAACATGGTCTCAAATGTCTTTTAGAGCTGAAATCTATTCTATGAAAACAGATCAATCTGTTTCACACATAGATATACGCACTGATATATAATATTCTGAGCACATGTACCGAAAGTCTTAATTAAAATTTGTAGTGTCCTTTAATGATAGCGATATCGTCGCTGGAATACATTCTTCCGTTTCTCTGTGGAATATTCGATACGGAGGTTTACTCAGGTCTTTCGACATGGACGCCCATACTAATCTATTTTTATTTCTTGTCATATAAAAGGCATAACACCAATCTTTACATTTCTGTATTGCACCATTTTATCTTGATTCCGTCCGTGTATTTTACTTTCTTTTTACTTTGACAATCTTTCACAACACTATTTTTAATAGATTTTATATGAATTTTAAATTCATTATTTATCTGATTTTACTTTTTATTGAATTTTACCTGTTTTAGCAACAGACATTTTAGCTTTTAACTATTTCATTTTACAAGAATTTCAACAGTACTGTCGTTTGGCGCAGCATAGCCAATTCTGGCTCTTGTGCCATAAAACCCCAATCAAATCAAACCCTCGACAGGGGGAATGATCAGAATTATCAGTTTTAATTACCACTTGTTCTTCAAATACGGGCCTCATTTGGTACAATAGATATGTGTGTATCGTCCATCATTTTAAAAATACAAACTCATTAGTCCAAATTAGTCTTTTCAATCAGATTTTTTTTTAAATGTTGCTGTCAATACAGGAATATATTCTATTTTTGATGATTTGTTTTTTCAAATGTCTCTGCTACGCAACTAAGGAGACTGCACGAAACTGCTGAGGGAATTCTTGGTCTTTGCTGATTTAGTTATCATTTTATTATCGTTCCAAACCAGCCATTTGTTGAAGATTTGTAACGATGACTTTTAAGGGGACGTACTGTAGATCTTCGTTGCGCATATTTTCCAGGCTGTTTAGTCTTCTGATTATCCATCCGACACCGGTCTGATCGATTACTGGTGGGATCAGTTAGCCCTTTGCCCATGACTTTGCCCTTACTCGCATCTAAAGTGTCATTTCTGAACCGGGTTTATTAAAACAGGACTTGTAGCCCATTATTTTGGTGGACATTTCATCATACGATATGTTGATTGCTTTAGTTAAATATATAGTCATTAAATTGTATTATGACTAAATCATTTAACAAACTAATATAGGTATTATTACAGATCAAAATAAAGTAAATATTATTTTCAAGATACAAACAGAAAAAATCAAATTACTTGCAGACTGAATGAACAAATCAAAGAACTCTATTCCCCTATTGATTTTGTTGATAAAAAAAAAAAAAAAGAAGAATTTTGGTTATTCCTTATATAAACATTGGCAATAAATTCAATCAATAGTCTCGCTACTTCCAAATGGTTTTTCAGTAGTTGTATTTACTCAAGTCCTTGTTAAAAAAAAAAATAATTTTTCCATTTAAACTCAGAAAATTGTTTTCTAAATGTGCGATATAAGGACTGTAATATTGAATAAATTTGTGAAGTTCTTTACGTTTGTGTTTAATACTGTTGGCATTACAATTAATGCATTTCTGGTGGTTATTAGAAGTCAGATTGAATTGCTAATTCAAGATAAAGAATTAGAATTAAACAATTAAATTCATCATTATACGTTTATGTCCCTTATCTCATTAATGAAAAGCTACTTTCACAATCAACATAGTGCCTTAACCAGTTTTGATATATTCTACAATTTTGGGGTGACTTGATTATTCTTAATGTCAAATATTTTTTGCCATTATTCATCAGTCCTTCTACAATTTGAAGATGATTCTTTACTATTTTCAGACTACGAATAAAAATCATTATTAGCAAAACTTCTTCAATACATTCAGGTCTTTGGCTTGAAATAGAATGCATTTATCCGTTAATGAAGACATATAGCTCTGATCTATTACATAAGGCTGTTAGAATCCTCACAGATTGCACTAATCTTTCTTCAAGTCTTTAAATTGAGTGCAGGCATTTAAGGATTTCAAGAAACCTATTTTCGGAGGGGATTTTAACAGGCTTTTAGTGCAACTGATTTAAAGCGATTTAGCAGTCTCTTAAAACTTTTCAATGGTCTCGAAAGTGTTCCTTTTAGGTATCAAGACTTTTTTTTGAATACTTTTGCTAAAGCAATACTTTGCCCTTGCTCGCATCTAAAGTTTTATTTCTGAACCGGGTTTATTCAAACAGGACTTGTAGCCCATTATTTTGGTGGAACTTTCATCATACGATATGTTGATTGCTTTAGTTACATATATAGTCATTAAATTGTATTAAGACTAAATCATTTAACAAACTAATATAGGTATTATTACAGATCAAAATAAAGTAAATATTATTTTCAAGATACAAACAGAAAAAATCAAATTACTTGCAGACTGAATGAACAAATCATAGAACTCTATTCCCCTATTGATTTTGTTGATAAAAAAAAAAAAGAAGAATTTTGGTTATTCCTTATATAAACATTGGCACTAAATTCAATCAATAGTCTCGCTACTTCCAAATGGTTTTTCAGTTGTATTTACTAAAGTCCTTGTTAAAAAAATAATAATTTTTCCATTTAAACTTAGAAAATTGTTTTCTAAATTTGCGATATGAGGACTGTAATATTGAATAAATTTGTGAAGTTCTTTACGTTTGTGTTTGATACTGTTGGCATTACAATTAATGCATTTCTGGTGGTTAGTAGAAGTCAGATTGAATTGCTAATTCAAGATAAAGAATTAGAATTAAACAGTTAAATTCATCATTATACGTTTATGTCCCTTATCTCATTAATGAAAAGCTCCTTTCACAATCAACATAGTGCCTTAACCAGTTTTGATATATTCTACAATTTTGTGGTGACTTGGTTATTCTTAATGTCAAATATTTTTTGCCATTATTCATCAGTCCTTCTACAATTTGAAGATGATTCTTTACTATTTTCAGACTACGAATAAAAATCATTATTAGCAATACTTCTTCAATACATTCAGGTCTTCGGCTTGAAGTAGAATGCATTTATCCGTTAATGAAGATATATAGCTTTGATCTATTACAACCCCTCAGGGGCGCATCTTCTTTAGATGTGTACGGGTGTCACGACCCCGGGGTTACCCAGTGATCTTTTTCTTCATCCTTTTGTCTTCCTTTTTTTCCTGTTTCATCGTCCAGATCACAGACCTCATTACGCTGTATGTTTTTTGTCTTTGTTTTCATCTTTAGAGCTCTTTCTATATTTGCTTTTTATTATTTCTTAGTTTGATTTCGGTCGTCTCTGACCTTGTTTTTGTACTCGTATGTGTAGTCACTACTGCTGTTTATTTCCCTTATTTGTTTTGTTATATATGGTTTCACTACTAATGTCAGTTTTCTGACCCACGTGTTTGCCGTGCGTGGCGACCCGTGTCTCAGGAAAAGAGGGTCCTGGGGATTGAGTCCAGCTAGAGTTGCGACTCTCGTGGGGCAACACATCCCTTTGGCCTCCGCTCCCTATAGACGGGCGGCACACCTCAGTTTCCGGGTGTGTCAATCGGCTCGCAATTACCAGTCCTTGGTGCCTGGAATTGCTTCGGATTCAAGTGATGGGTCACTTCTTGGGCGTCTCGCTAAGGGTGGAGGTCGTTCCAGGGAGTGGCTCTGACCGTATCGGTCCTAGCAAGCACTAAGGCAAGAATCTGCTTTCCCTCGTAGGACTCCATGGTGGGTGGTGCAATCCGAGACCCGAATATTTCTACTTTTTTTATGGATGCTAAAAACTTTTCTTCTACCATTTGTCCCGATGTTTGTCCTAGTTCACTTCCTTCACATAATATTGATAATATTGCGCAGTCAGTTCGCTTTTTTATTTTGTCCATACCGCAGAATGTTGTATCAAGGTCTCCGTTTGCCATAGAAAAATGCCTTCGTGGTATATTGGGAAATCCGAAATCAGTAAAAAAAAATCTGAAATCCGGTGATCTTCTCATAGAGACAACCAATGGAATACTATCTAAATCTTTACTGCTTGCTAAAACCTTTCTTAACCAGCCTATCAAAGTTTCACCTCATAAATCATTAAACACAACAAGAGGAGTTATTTCCGAACCAGATCTGGTTTTCTGTACCGATTCAGAAATCGTCGAGGTTTTTTTTTATCTGAGCAAGGTGTTGTGAACGCTCGACGAATTACAATTAAACGTGGCGCAGACAATATTCAAACAAACCATGTGATTTTGACTTTTTCTTCCACTACTTTGTCATCTGCCGTTAAAGCTGGTTATTTAAACTGTCGTGTCCGTCCTTATATCCCTAACCCATTGCGTTGTTTTAAATGCCAAAAATTCGGTCATTCCCAAACTGCTTGTAGAGGTGCTCCGGTCTGTTCAAACTGTTCATCTAAAGATCATATTTATACAAACTGTCAGTTTGAACCCAAATGTATTAATAGCAACGAATCGCATCCCGCTAACTCAAAATCTTGTCCTCGGTGGCAAATTGAGAAAAAAATCCAGGAAATAGAAGTTACTCGTAACATCACTTATTCCGAAGCACGCAAAATAGCCTCACAAACTGCCATCTCTCATGCAGATATAACCAAGAAACAAACACCACCAACTCATTCAATAGCTAAACCAACTTGTTCCGTTGCGATCATGACGGACTTCACCATAACAGGCATTGACTGCACACCACTTAAACGTCTCAAGCCGCTTTCTATTCCAACACAGGTAAATCAAAGACTCAGCTTCGTCTGTTAATTTACTATCTGCACCATCTATTTCTGACTCTGCTACTGTTCATCAACAGACTCCGACTACCTCTACAAATACACCCATTAAACAAATGCATTTAACTTCAAAATCCAAAGCTCAATCTGCCACTGTTCGTCCACAGACCATTTTATCTTCGTCCAAGCAGCAAAAAAATTTCACCGCGAACAAAAAGTTAGTACAAAGTAAAACAAGCCCAACGGCTACTATAGTCGCAAAAAACAAAAAAATAGATAAAATGAAATCTAATTCAAAACAGAATTTACTTAATAGCAAAAGATTCACCAAACCGCCTTCTCCATCAGAGTTAACAGTATCAACGTCAGAGGAGAGCTCCGATGGTAGCGATGTAGTGGAATACAATGAGGCAGAAATGACTTCCGAATGATTTCTTTTTAAAATTTAATTGTTAATATGTTTTAACCGTGTACCTTGCATATCACGTGGCTTTTACATTCACTTTGCACTAATGGTTAATGTTTTTGTGTATAAATTTTTTAATCGTGTATTTTGACTTAATATTTTTTAAACCCTACGTTTATCTTTTAAATATAATACATGTCTTTCCTGATTCTTTTATGTATATTTATCCTGTTTTAATTATTTCACGGAGTAAAGAATTTTACTGCTTTTAATGCTAATTGCTTTTCATTTTTATCACCTTGTTTGGCGCAGCATAGCCAAGTCTGGCTCTTATGCCATAAAACCCCACAAACCAAACCAAACCTTGATCTATTACATAAGGCTGTTAGAATCCTCACAGATTGCACTAATCTTTCTTCAAGTCTTTAAATTGAGTGCAGGCATTTAAGGATTTCAAGAAACCTATTTTCTGAGGGGAGGGGATTTTAACAGGCTTTTAATGCAACTGATTTAAAGCGATTTAGCAGTCCCTTAAAACTTTTCAATGGTCTCTAAAGTGTTCCTTTTAGGTATCAAGACTTTTTTTTGAATACTTTTGCTAAAGCAATACTTTGCCTTTGCTCGCATCTAAAGTTTAATTTCTGAACCGGGTTTATTCAAACAGGACTTGTAGCCTATTATTTTGGTGGAAATTTCATCATACGATATGTTGATTGCTTTAGTTAAATATATAGTCATTAAATTGTATTAAGACTAAATCATTTAACAAACTAATATAGGTATTATTACAGATCAAAATAAAGTAAATATTATTTTCAAGATACAAACAGAAAAAATCAAATTACTTGCAGACTGAATGAACAAATCATAGAACTCTATTCCCCTATTGATTTTGTTGATAAAAAAAAAAAGAAGAATTTTGGTTATTCCTTATATAAACATTGGCACTAAATTCAATCAATAGTCTCGCTACTTCCAAATGGTTTTTCAGTAGTTGTATTTACTAAAGTCCTTGTTAAAAAAAAATAATTTTTCCATTTAAACTCAGAAAATTGTTTTCTAAATGTGCGATATAAGGACTGTAATATTGAATAAATTTGTGAAGTTCTTTACGTTTGTGTTTGATACTGTTGGCATTACAATTAATGCATTTCTGGTGGTTAGTAGAAGTCAGATTGAATTGCTAATTCAAGATAAAGAATTAGAATTAAACAGTTAAATTCATCATTATACGTTTATGTCCCTTATCTCATTAATGAAAAGCTCCTTTCACAATCAACATAGTGCCTTAACCAGTTTTGATATATTCTACAATTTTGGGGTGACTTGGTTATTCTTAATGTCAAATATTTTTTGCCATTATTCATCAGTCCTTCTACAATTTGAAGATGATCTTTACTATTTTCAGACTACGAATAAAAATCATTATTTGCAAAACTTCTTCAATACATTCAGGTCTTCGGCTTGAAATAGAATGCATTTATCCGTTAATGAAGACATATAGCTCTGATCTATTACATAAGGCTGTTAGAATCCTCACAGATTGCACTAATCTTTCTTCAAGTCTTTAAATTGAGTGCAGGCATTTAAGGATTTCAAGAAACCTATTTTCGGAGGGGATTTTAACAGGCTTTTAGTGCAACTGATTTAAAGCGATTTAGCAGTCTCTTAAAACTTTTCAATGGTCTCGAAAGTGTTCCTTTTAGGTATGAAGACTTTTTTTTTGAATACTTTTGCTAAAGCAATACTTTGCCCTTGCTCGCATCTAAAGTTTCAATTCTGAACCGGGTTTATTCAAACAGGACTTGTAGCCTATTATTTTGGTGGAAATCTCATCATACGATATGTTGATTGCTTTATTTAAATATATAGTCATTAAATTGTATTAAGACTAAATCATTTAACAAACTAATATAGGTATTATTACAGATCAAAATAAAGTAAATATTATTTTCAAGATACAAACAGAAAAAATCAAATTACTTGCAGACTGAATGAACAAATAATAGAACTCTATTCCGCTATTGATTTTGATAAAAAAAAAAAAAGAATGTTGGTTCTTCCTTATATACACATTGACACTAAATTCAATTAATTGTTTTGCTATTTCCAAATGGTTTTTCACTGCTGCAGAATGTAGAAGTGTTTCATGATGGTTTTCAGTAGTTGTATTTACTAAAGTCCCTGTTAAAAAAAAAATTAATCATTTCTCGATTTAAACTCGGAAAATTGTTTTCGAAATGTGCCATTTCTTTTAACACATGAAACGCCACTGACCTATTTATTTTTTAAATACTGTATTTGAAAGTAATAAATATGTTTACACGCTCGAGAACAATAGAACATGTGGCTAAAAGTAAACGCCCCAAAACAGTCGAACATGTGACTAAAACACCAAGAAAACTATCAAAAACAAAAAATCGGGTAAAAGAACAGACTGGAAGATTGTCAACTTCAACGACTAGTATTTGTCCATCCTGAAATCCAGTAGATATTCCATCCTCAAGCGAATAAAACTATTGTTCCATGCAAGCTGAAGAAGTCAATATCTTGATCCAGTAGAATTTTCTTCATCATTTCATGTCTTTTAACGGTTTTCATGCCCTGTCCTTTTATTTTGTTGTTAGGCCAAAAAAAGTTATGGTTGCATGCATTTCGAAGCTGTTGGAGTCCATCCTGAAATCCAGTAAATATTCTATCCTCAAGCGAATAAAATTATTGTTCTATTCATTTCCAAAACTGTAGGAATCAATCACCACACTTTTAGCAATTGTTTATCTTCTCTACATGTTCGTCAGTGCAATTTGATGTTATCAATCTTCAGATGTTTTCTCCAGGTGATCAAAATCAACGAAAGCATCGCACGGAACCACATAAAGATGTTAAAAGTCAAAATCGCTATAATTTGTGACCATATTTGGTCAGTAAAGTCACAATCGGTATTGAATGTCACAATTGGGTAAAATAAAATTATAATTCTTAATCTTCAGTATCTTCATATATTTACACAAAAACCAAGGCCGCAGTAATAAAAAATTTGACATATCTTTGCATATGTATCTTCTTTGAATTAATCAAAATAAAAACCGCAGTTGAATAAAGTAACAAAAGAAAGAATAAAAATAAATAAAATAAAAATAAAAAATATTTACAATATATACAAAAAGTTCAATCCTCAAGACTTGATGCCTCTTTTAGCTAGGTACTTGAAATATGTAATTAATGTGATGTCAAGAACATGCAAATATTGAATGCAAAAAAACTCCTTTCTCAATTTCTATTAAAAAGTTTTCTTTCAGTAAAATTGCGAATATATTTTTATATATGGAAAATATTGTTACATGATATTGAAATGCATCTGTAGATATTGAAGGAAGTCCATTCATTGAAGGCTTTCATGTTTAACTCTAGTTTGATATTTGAATTCCTGCCATTTAGAGCGAATATTTTTAACAAATTCACATCTCTTCGGATACATTTGATATCTTTTCTTTCGATGTGTATCATCTTCCTCAGAATCAACATTATAAATCTCTGCATGTTTTTTAAGTGATAATGCTATGAAGATATAGGTTTGGATGTCAGTTGTAAGCCATTATTAACATAAGAAATCGAATTTTGCTCGGTAATGAAATGAATAGTATTTTGTAATCCATATACATTCAAATTATCCATTGGTTCATCAATTTTGGTTAGAAGTAGTTTCGAAGTCGATAATTTAACTGGTTTTACTGCTAATTACTTTTTACCACTTTGTTTGACGCAGCATAGCCAAATTCTGGCTAGGATTAAACGCAAACCAACCAACCAATCTACAATGCTTCCAATCCTTTGGATTGGCCAAGTTTTGTATATGTACAATTATGTTGCTTACAAAGTGTTTCCTCGTACGGAATGAGCTTTTAACTCAATGTAATACAATATTGGAATCTGTCCATAATTATATTTGTGCACCTTAATTTGAGCGCTGACAGGACTCGATTACTAAATCTGGCTCCAGCCACGGCACCCATGAGTTCAAATCTAGGCAATGCCATGCTATAGGAGCTAATCGAATCGACTTATAGAGTCACAAAGGCTGTCTTTACTTTCTCATCTTTGGTTCTGTTATATTTCTAAGATTCACCAAACGCCTATTCACTGGTATCACAAAAGCAATGTATTTCAAAGCTGCCGTATTTTCCCTGAAAATCACGGAAATGGCATCTGGGAACCTTAATCTTATTTAAATATTCAACTGTTCACACCTATTATTCCATTTTATTTCCAAACCCTCTGGAAAATTTAATTCCTAAGGCTCAATTTTCTCCACAATTCCCAAGGCCAAATATTCATTGATTATTGCTTTGTAATCTTTAAATAAAGATAGATACTTTCCAAATTTTTTGTTTTATATGCAAATCTCCCTTTTGCAACATCGTAATTATTCGGAAAATCGATATTATCAAATTTTCTAGGCAGTTTAACTTCATATCTACCATCCCTAAATTTAATTGATTCATGAAATTGTTCTAAGATTTGTTTATCGTATAATTTTTTATCCATTGGATCATCCTAAATTCCCAGAGTTTCAAGATCCCAAAATATTTGGAGTTTAATTAAGGTTTTATCGTCTTTACCTTCATACCAAACTGAAACATACATTGCATTTATTGGATCATTCGAATTAAAGGCATTAGAAAATCGTTCGTGTAATGCCCATCCGAATTTAGTTTCATTTAAAACGACAGTTGGCGAAAGACGTTTATTTTTTCAGTCATATATAGATATGACTGGAAAATATAAATGTCGTTTATATTTTCGTCTTTAAAAATAAAAGACGTTTATATTTTCCAGTCATGATTGCCCAATAATAATCGGCACCTATCAAGATATCTATTTTATTTCCTTGATTTAAACCACAGGAAACATCCGATAAATCTATTCCATCGCACAATTCTAAGTAGGTGCAGCCATTATATTTGGGCATATGGTTTCAATTTTTAAAGCTTCTATGCTCATTGTATGTTCGGTTTTCTCATCTGTTAATAAGGAACGCATTCTATTCTGAATAGTAGACTGAGCATTTTCTTTTCCTTTTTTTAGTTCTTCCTGATCTGTGACCTGTAAATCTAACCTTCGCGCCAACCTTCTGGTTATAAAAGTTGTCTATAGCTGAGACAGTATCTAGACACAGCTTAACATTTACAATTTCATTTCTATTAACAAGCTTGCATCTTATTGTTTGGAAAAATACTCGAAATCCAGATGACTCATTCCCACTAGAAGGAATCCGAGTTAAAGAGGATAGCACTATTTTTTCTTTCGTCGAATTATCACTGCTTGTTTGGCTACATAGGGTTCTGATGGCCATTAGACTTACAAATACTACACTTAATATGAATAGCTTTACAGCGACTTTTAAAATAGAATTTTTTGTAACAGCGAAAGCATTTACCTTGTTTACGCAAAGAATTCTTACGTTCTTCTCAAGTTAAATCACAACTATTAGATTTATGTTTATTATTGTAAAATGCGCAGTTTACTTCTGTTAAGGTATTTAATGTATCAGCTGATGTATGTTTACCTTTCACCGAATTAGAATATTTTGAAAAATTTCGTTTCTCCTTATTTTCATATGATTTTGAATTCTTAAAGCTAACAGAAGTTGCATTCAATGATTTTTCTCGCGCCTCTATTTCATTCGTTAACAGAGAACAAAATGTAACAGATTTTTTAAGCTGTAAAACATAATTACTAGGAATACATTTATACAAAATAGGTAGCAGTTATAATCCATATGAAACTGAGTTAACTCCTAGCGATTCAAGATTTCGTATTTGCACATTTATTTCATCGTACAGTTCAGTTCCGAACTGGTTCTGAATTTAATAGGCGATTTGTATGAGCGGAAATTAAAATTTCTTTTTTACCAAATCGATCTTTAAGATTTTCGACCGCCTTTCTATAATTTTCAGGTATTAAGGGAAGACCAATAATTGCTGTTGCAGCTGAATCAGTCAGCAAATATTTAGCTACCTTAAATTTCTCGATATCTTGTAAATTTTCTTTTCGTGTATAGCTGCCTCGCACTAGAGACTGAATTCCCGAAACCTATAAATATCACCAGATAATTTATCTAAAGATATACGCGATAATTTCGTGTTAGTTTAACTTTTTTTCGGGTTCTGTAGCAACATTAGACAGATTCGAACTACATAACTTTTGAAGTTTAAATTTCCAAAATATCTATTTACATGTGACTTATAAAGTACTATAAATTCAGTATATTCTAAGGAACCTTCGATTTCTTTCTCATCATTTATTATACATTTAATAGACTTATCTAGTCCTAATGTTTCCTTATGCTCTAAAAGAACAGTTAAATTATCATTTGATATATTTAGATATCATTTTATCCTTATCCAATTTTTCATTTGTACGTCTGATTAATTTAGTTACTGAGCTGCGAATTATTACTCGTTTAATTTTAATTGCGTTTAGTTCCTTCGTGTTCATTTTTAGAATATTTCTAATCGAAGGAATTTAAAATGAACACTTATAAAGCTTCAATACTTCCCGGCCGATGCACCATTTTGTCACTACGACTATCTTGTTTCTTTCGTTCGGTGATTTTATTTTTCTTATTAGCCGCAGCTTTTTGGTGGTCTGAGAAGTATTGATCAATCGATTCAGACATTTATTGAATCTTTATTTACAAACAATATATTACAGACAATAAAATATTACAAACAATGGTAACAGCTCTTCTCAAAGGCAACAGCGAGTCCAGGAGGAAAACCGGTTTTTATAAGACTACAACCTGACGCTGCTAAAGCAAACAAATTCCAACAACATTGCTAAAACTACGAGATTTTTTATTTTATCACTGCCAGACAACATGTCAAATCTCCTTTTGCAATCGAAAAATGTCTTCCTGGCCTTTCAACTTTTTTAGATTTGGGAGTTCCAAAATCCGTAAAAAAATTTAAATCCGGTGACCTTATTGAAACAAGTAATACCTTACAAAGTAAATCACTACTTGCCAAAACTTTTCTAGATCAACCAATATCAGGTTCACCTCACAGAACATTAAATTCTACACGTGGAGTTACTTCAGAATATGACCTTCTTTGCTGAGCAGAATCGGTGATTTTGGAAGGCTTATCCGAACAGGGAGTTATTTATGTACGTCGAATTACCATTAAACGTGGCACAGAAATTATACCTACTAAACACTTAATATTGACTGCTTCCACAACATTACCTTCAAATGTAAAAGTTGGTTATTTGAATTGCAGTATACGATCATATACTGCGTTAAGTTGTTTTAATCGCCAAAAATTCGGACATTCTCAAACTGGCGTGAAAAGAGGTGTTAAAACTTGTTCCAACTACACATTTGTTGGTCTTCTACGGACCGTTAATCTCGCCCGTCTAGTTCCAAATTGTGCCCTCAATGGCTCCTTAAAAAACAAATCAAAGTTAGCCAAAACATTTCCTAAACAGACTTCCTTACTTCTTCATCTTTAAGTTCCAGGGAGTGGCTCTGACCGTATAGGTCCTGGTTAGCACTAAGACAGGAATTTGCTTTCCCTTGTTGGGCTCCATGGTGTTATCTGGGACCCGAATGTTGGATTCTTTTCCTTTTATGATTTCTATCTCTGAAAATTCGTGCCCCGGTGAAGGCCTTAATTCACCTTCCTTGACTTCATATATTGGTCCTTATGATCCCCAGGGTGGAACTTCTAAACCTAGCTGGGTATCAAGCTTTGCCCGTTTCTTCATACTTTCTACTCCTGACAATAATTTTAAATCCTTATCGCCATTCAAAATTCACGGAGGTCTACAGAAAATTGCAGGTGATCTTAAAAACGTCAAACGACTTAAATCTGGTGATCTCCTTGTTGAGACATTTAATACTTCACAATCCAAATCGTTGTACCGTGCAAAACATTTTTTGGATTTCCCATTTAATGTTGCCGCTCATAAAACTCTAAATTATTCTCAAGGTGTTATTTCCGAACCAGACCTTTTGCACTGCACTACAGAATAAATAGTGGATGGATTATCTGCACAAGGTGTTGCTTTTGCTCGCCGAATCGAAATAAAAAAGGGATCAGATGTTATCAGAACGAAACGTGTCATTCTTTCGTTTCGTGGTTGTATCTTGCCCAAAACATTGAAAGCAGGGTACTTGGTCTGCCCTGTTTGACCTTATATTCCCAACCCACTCAGATGTTTTAATTGCCAACGTTATGGACACTCAAAAAATTCTTGTCGTGGAAAACTTACCTGTTCAAACTATGCTTCGCATGGTCACTCGTCTACAGATTGTCATTCCGCACAAAATTGCGTTAATTGTCATCAACCACATCCCGCTAACTCTAAATCTTGCCCTCAGTGGCAATTGGAGAAAAAAATTCAGTAAATTAACATTAACCGCAACATACCTTATTCTGTAGCTCGCAAAATAGTCTCACCATCTACTACCTCTTATGCTGATATTACCAGGAAACACATTCATATTACACCTTCAATAGGTAAACCGACTAGTTCCATTGCCGTCATGACCGACTCTGCCATAACGGGCATTGCTTGCCCACCACTTAAACTTTTAAAGCCATTTTCCTCTCCAAAACCGCCAACTAAGAACTCTGCTTCGTCTACCAATTTGATATCTTCTCCCTCTATTTCTAAATCTGTTCCTCAGCAGACCACAGCTAGGTCAAAAGCTAAATCCGTTCCGCATTTACCCTCAATCCCCAAAACAGATAGAATCTTTCTTTTTAAAATTTTTATCGTCAAACAAACAAAACAACTAAAAAAATTGCATCCCAAAACTAAAGATATTTTATTACATAAAAAAACATTTAACAAGCCACCTGAAAGAACACCCGTTTCAGAGTCGGACTCTGCCTCTCTCTCTCCACAGACAGTTCTCCCGACTGTGTAGAGTACGACGTAAAGGACATGGTCTTAGACTGACGAATTTTATCCTACTTTACTTTTATATGAAATTTTTAAACTTTCCATTTCTCTTACTACTTTTTCATCCATTTTAACCTATTCGGATAACAATTGTTTTATTGCTATATTCATGATTTTTTCTTCATTTTTTACTTCGATGTTGAAATTTGACTTTTTGTATTTCAACCATTTCTATATTGTCTTGTGTTTACCTTTTATACCTATGACAATTATTTACTTTTAATACCATCCGAATTTTACAAAAAAGCACCTTTGTTTGGCGCAGTATAGCCAAATCTGGCTCTTGTGCCATAAAACCCAACCAAACGCACTTATGAAAACTATTTTGCTATGAATGTTTTTAGAATTTAAAAAAAACTACAGTTGTTGGCGCAGCATGGCCACATCTGACCCGTGTGCCGCTAAACCCTATCAACCAACCAATCAAAATGAAATAAGGACTATAAAACTTGCTGTGATCAAGAATTTGATCCGAATTATCATCGGTTAGTTTCATGTGCTCTAAATCAATGTATTCGAATAAATTGCTTGTATAGGTTACCAATTTATGGATCTTTCCATCGACTTCAGGTGCATAAGAACACAATTATATGAATTCCCTAGTTTTAAATCTGTTGTGAGAAATGGAAATTTAACTTCAAATCTGCCTTCTGAATCTATTTTAGAATTTGATAAAAATGTTCTTATTAGATTTTCTTCTGGTGTTAAATCTCAAATTTTAGCAACCAGAATGGATTCTATTTCCCAAAAATGTTTTTAATTTGGCTGTTTTTGATGTTGCCATCTGTAAACTATTTTTCATTATAAATGACAACAGATGGCACCACGAACAAGAGATTCTTCCATAACTCCATATAAGGCTGTTGTCTTATACGGGAATTCGAATGTAAGAGCAAGGGCAGAAAAAGGAACGCGACGGAGTTGCTGATGGCGGGCGGTTGCTCGAATAAGTATTTTGGAATGTGAATAAATATTTTATATATATCAACTAAAAGTTGTGTTTATTAATGAGAAAAGAAAAAGAAGATAAGTTTTATCAGAAGTGGGATTCGAAATCTACAATCTGACATGAATTACGTTTTGAGTAGTAAAGGAAAAAAAAGATAAATGATTTCCTTTCTACGTTGAAGTTTAAAGTATAAATATTTTTAAGTATTGAATATTTCTTTCAAGTTGATTTTTCAAGTATTAAAGTATTTTTCAAGTATTAAAGTGTACTCAAGTTTTTTATAAAAAAAAAAAGTATAAGTATCAAAATGTCGTTCCTTGGAAAAGGTCGTAAAAGTGATCTTATAGAATTAGGAACAGAACTCGGTGTAACGATTCCACCCGAAGCTGTTATAGTTAATATTAAAAGATTAATAACAAGTAGTGAAAATTATGATGAAGAATTTGCTAAGCACGTTTTCGAAAGAATAATTGAGGAAAGAATTAAGAGAGGAAAATGAAAAGTTAGAAAAGGAAAATGAAATCAAAGACAGATAGAAATTGAGGATCGGGAAAAGCAAAGACAAATGGAAATTGAGGAACGGGAAAAGCAAAGAACTTTTGAATTGGAAAAATTAAAACTGCTAAACGAAAATAAAGTTATGTACCAAACGTCAATTGAATATGATACTAATGCTCCGGAAGTAAGCAAAACAGTTGATTTAAGAAATCTCATGCAGAGATTTAATCCGAAGGAAGGAGATATAAAGTCATTTTTAATTTTATTTGAACGGCAGGCAAAGCGAGTGGGTACAGAGGAAAACGATTTTGTATTCCATTTATTAGGATTGCTACCCTTTGAAATTACCCAACTAATCGCTAGAGAATTCGAAGAACAAGCTAATGAATATATATTTGTTAAGAATCTACTGTTAAAGAGATTTAAATTAAGCCCAGAAATTTATCAATCATACTAGGGATTCTAAAGGTACGTGGACAGATTGATTTCGTTTTCGAAATAAGTAATTATTTTAACGAATGGTTGAAAGGATTAAAAATCAATGGTTTCGATTCCTTAAAAGAATTAATTATAGCAGATCAGTTGAAAAAACGGGTTCCAAATTTTATGCGAGAACATTTTATTGATACATGGCCTAAATATGTAAATCCGAAAGAGTTGGCAGGAATATTAGACGAATACGAAAATGTTCGTACCGGAATGAAAATAATGAAAACAAGAATAATAAATTTGGAGGTCATTGGGATGACGCAAGAAATTGTTCGCGGTTATCAAATTACCATAAAAGTGGATTCCAGACTAATAAAATGGAAAACAAAAATGCTATAAGTCATAAATTAAATGAGAAAGAAAACTCGCGTACATATATTGATAGTTATATAGTATTTAATTCATCTATTCGTAATGAAAAGGGTGAACCCAAGTGTTTTGCATGTAATTTATTCCGACACATCTCAAAAGATTGCCCAAATCCTTGTGGTTTAAAGGGGCATTCAAAAGAATATTGCTCAAAGAATAAAAAAGAAATTAGTTTAAGTGGGATTGACCATGAATCGTCCGTAACTGCTGACAAGTTTTTGTCAAATGCTACAATTAATAATCGTTCTGTTAGTTGTTTGCTGGATACTGGTGCTTCTTCTTGTTTATTGAAAGAATCGCTTGCAGAACGTCTAGGAATTAATATGACGCCCTACAAAAAAGATCTTTATTCCTTTGGGAATCAAAAATGTCCAGTTTTGCAGAGTTTAGGAGCAACAGTCGTAGATTTTCAAATAGGTGAAGTAGTGGGAAATGATATTCCCGTTTTAATTGTTCCAGATTCGGCTCAACCAGTTGATTTATTACTCGGGCGTACCTTTTTAGATTTACCCTATATTGCGTATGCTAGGGTCGGGGATATTTTGCATATCGGTTATGCAAAAGATTACCAATTTATTGGATTAAACTGCATCGAAGAAACGCCACGTATTAAATTGCAAGTGGAGGAAACTACGAAAATAATAAATAATGGCATAAATTTTGTAAAGGCGAAAACAGAACAAATAAATGGGTTAATTATGATGCAGGGAAATGAAAGAAATTTTAATTCTTTGTTAGAAATAAAAGAAGGTAAAACTATTATACCAATTATTAATATTGGATGTAAGGAAATAATTTTAAAAGAAAATCAGAACATTGGAAATGTAGAATTAGTGGAGGAGGTCAACTTGGAACCAGATTTAAATTATGTTAATTTGATTAATGACACTTCTTCAGTAGAAATATTAAATGTTAGTACAGATAGTGTAGAGCGAAATCCTATAAGCTTAGAACAAATAAAAGTTAATAAACACTTAACTGAACAACAACAGAAAGACATTGTTGATTTGTTGAATGAGTATAGAGACTGTTTTGCATTAAACATATCGGAATTAGGATGTACAGGACTAATAAAAATGGATATTAAAGAAGTTGAGGGTTCAAAACCTGTATGTATGAAACCGTATAGAACAAATGCAGCTGAAAGAAAAGCAATTAAAGAAATCGTTAATGAATGGAAAGAACATGGTATTGTGAAAAAAACACGTTCACCATATTCAAGCTTTGTTCTTTTAGTGCGTAAGAAAACTGGTGAAAATCGATTAGTTATTGACTATAGAAAACTAAATAATCAGACGATCAAGGATAAATTTCCTCTTCCCAAAATTGATGATTTTTTAGAACAACTACATGATTGTAGTCTGTTTACAACTCTCGATTTGGCTCATGGGTATCTACAAATCCCGTTGACAGAAGAAGCCAAATTAAAAACTGCATTTATCACACCAGATGAAACTGGACAATTTGAAAGAATGATATTTGGATTAACAAACGCACCAGCAGAATTTCAACGGTTAATGTACCATACTTTAGGTGGCCTATGCAACAAAGATGCTTTATGCTATCTCGACGACATCCTTGTACATGCCAAAACTTGGGAAGAAATGATTAAAAAACTATGTAAGGTATTCGAGGCTTTACGAGAAGCTAAGTTAACATTAAAATTGTCTAAATGTGAGTTTGCAAAAGATGAAGTAGAATTTTAGGCTTCATTATTAATAAGAATGGGATCAAACCAGGCTCAAGAAAGGTAGAAGTAATTTCTAAATTTCCCCAACCGACAACTTTGCATGAAGTTAGACGCTTTCTCGGCTTAACAAGTTTTTTTAGGAGATTTATTCAAAATTATGCTATAAAAGCAAAACCTTTGTCTGTTTGGAGCTGTTCATTGCATATCATTTAAAAGAATTATAACCATGATACAGTTATGAACTTCTGGAAATTTTTCTTATATCCTATGATTTACTAAAATTTTTATATGAATTAGTATGAATTTAAAATAAACTATGTTTTTTAATTAAATGTAACGCCCAAAATTCATTCAAAAGTAATTTCATGAAAAAAACATGGTATTAATAACAATTTAAACAATCTTTTTATTACTTGCAACCAAAAATACGTAAATCTTTTGCAAAAATAATAATTAATTTCTTAAAATATAAGAAAAATATAATGAACTCTGGTTACTGTTCAGTTAAGGGGATGTCATTTTGCACCAAGCAAATGTTAACACAAAATTTCATGCTTAATGATATTCATATATTTTGCATATTTTTCTATAAGCAGATATAATATTTTTGAGCATAATAGTAATACAAAAAATAAAAAGAAGTTAAAAATAATGAAAATATATAATGATATGAAATATAACAGTAACATAGGAAATGACAAACAATGAAAAAATAATGGAATTATAATCTATTTTTAGCAGATTCCGCCAAATATTCTCTGACATATAAAAATGCATTCCAAATAGCATTTTCTAAACAAAACAAACAAATATAAATAAACAAAACAAGTAAAACTATTTTTTTTTATTTGAAACACGGATTTTAAAAGATGAGTGAGAAAATTAACACATTGGAGAATGTTTCTTGTATAAAACCATTTCAATCGACAGTTATCAAAACATTAATTTCCATCTGTATTTCACATACTTTTATAAATGACATCCCTTGTTACCAAAAATTAATAAAAGGAATTTTAGAATCTATTTCTGCTGCATAGTCCCTTTCTCCTCCCTTGGCAAAGTCTTTCATTGTAGCATTATTTCTGTGCCGTGTCAAGAGAAGAATGGAATTTCATTTTGGGGTAGCTTAGAACAAAATCTTTTATTACAGATGCCTTTTTCTTAAAAAAAAAAAAATAAATAAAAAATAAAAAAATAAAAAAGCAGATTTTTTGCCATTTGATAATTATTGTATTAATATTTTTAAAAAGAATAAAAAAGGAAAAATTTTGATGATTGAAGCAGCTGTTATGAGTTGTGCACTAGATCTGTGATCAATTACACTGATACAAAACTTTTATTAAAATTAAACAAATAAATCAATTATATTTGATAATTATGCAAATTTTTGCAATTGATGTCCTGTTAACCAAGTACAGAACTTTGTAACTTAAAAAAAAGTGTGATAAAGCAGATACTCAAAACACATACAAATATTTTCTTTTCCCTCTAGATTTCAAAATAAAAAAAAGGTAAAAGAATGCAAAATACGAAAACCAGCTCATAATAATATTATGCTTAAATTACTCGTTAAATGTAGGAGTTCACATATAAATAACATACAATTAACACTTGAAGTAAGGTACCACACATATGACTGATAAAAGTATTTGATATTGGAATAAAAAAAGGAATGATCATCAATACATTATATCCAAATTACACCGACTATCTACAAAAATATTCATAGAGAATTTCATAGATCCCATTTTCTTTATGTATCTAGTTTGTTAATGACCTATCTCACTGAAAAAATGTATTTGAGTTGTATTTGCCAACTTTTAAATAAAAATAAGAAACTATAAGCTATTGTTTGATTTAATTTATTTATAATAGCTTCTTTATCAATGGCAATGTTAGATTTGTGACTTATATACTTTCAAAATGGATAAACATTGATATTTCATACTATACTGATATATTATTCAGGACTACTTATAAAATAGTACAACCTGATGATAAATAGTTAATACAACAAATGTATTTAATTAAATGCACATCAGTAAACATAAAATATAAAATGTTTTAAAATTGTAATAGTTTGTTGTAATTAAATATTTTTTAAAAAATTGAATAAAGAAAAAAATGTTAGACAAACAATCTTTTGCATTTTTATTGAAACAAGAAGATGTGTTTAACGTTTCATAATTAAAGGGTGGAGAAAAATCAATAAAAAAATTAAAAGCATTAAATGATAAGATATTAAACAAATTTTACAGGAAATCTAATTGTTTGTAATAAAAAATAAAATTCAAATCACCAATTCAGATGATAGACTGAATTTTTATAAAAACAAATTTTTGAAATTTTTTTTATTCGTATTTAGCGATGCAACACTGTTTTAAAAAAAAATTTATTCTCTGTAAAAAAGCCTTTTAAAGAAGATTGAATTAAAAACTGTTGATTATTTCTTTCAAATAATTTTTTTTAATCTAGAAATGCTTTTTTTTATTTCAAAAAACAAAACAATCAATACAGTTTTTTAATTGTATTTCCTATATTATATAAACACAAACATAACCGGATGATACATGAAAATGATTATATGTATACATAAATTTTTTAGAAATAAAAACTTGAATTTATTCATAAATATTTTTTTTTTTTTTTTTTTTTTTTTGAAGTAGTATATTACCTTTTTAATCAAATCTCTTCCTTGAGCTGTCTTTATGTCAATCGCAATACTCTATAAATAAAATTTTATTTATGATTAAAGAGAAATGTGATTAAAAAAATCATAAATAAACATGCTTAAATTATCAAATATATATTAGAATATAGAAAATTATTTAAATTTTGCAATTTTTGCTAATACAAAATTCAGACATAAAAATAGAATTTTGACTATGATAAATTTTTATATATACTCAGATTTTATTATCATAATAAAAAAATGGTTTCAATTGCATTTATTAATAAACTTAGTTAAAAAGTAAAGATAAACTTTTGAATTCTACAGAAAAGAAGAATCCCTCTACATTGCACTTATAATAATAAAACATGCATATTTATAAACAAATTTATATAAATGGTAGTGAAGATGCATAAGAAAATACAAATAACTAACATTGGTGCAACTAAAGAAATCATGATGATAACTCTTAAAACAAAAAATTTATTCAGAATTTACACATCCAAAAAATTTTCAATGAACACCAAAATATATTAACAATTACATTTATAGATATACACAAAATCAACAAAAAAATTATACCTTTTTATTTCTATTAACTGATAAAAAATAAGCACTTTCTCCATTAATGAAAGGCGGCCCCCAATTTCTAGTTTCATCACCACCATCTAAGAAAAAAAATTCAGAGAGGCTCATTAATACTTTTTGACACAATTCTATTATACACGAATAATGTATTTATGTATAATAAAATTGCATGTTAATGTATAATTGTAGTCATTACATTAATACATTATACATATATTTTAGTAAATTGTTTAAATATCCTGTTTAGAATTACAGTTATTTTTTTTTTTACCCATAATAAAATATGGGTACATACCCCCTTCTGAAAATAAAAAATGAAACATTTAAAATTTAGTTCTTATAACAACACAGTTTTTATAACATATATTACAATTAAAATTTACATAAAAACTTTTATTTCTTCTATTCATTTTAAAGATATCCATTGTCCTTGTCTCGCAACATGTACAGTATAACAAAAAGTTCTTATTTTAAAAGGGGGAAGGATAAAAATGTCTAAAGGAAATTGATAGAATTATTTACACTTTGCATGTTTTAAATAAATTTACAATTAGATAAGAAAATAAAAAATTCACCTGGATTTTCTATTTTAATAATCTCAGCCCCCAAATCACCCAATAGCATCGTACAAAATGGACCAGCTAATATTCTAAAATAAAATTGAAAAAAAATAATTTTAATACAAAAAAGATTCCGTTTTTTATTATGAATAAGAAATGAATAAGAAACAATATATATATATATATATATATATATACAAATAAATTGAAGAAATGAACAAATTACCTAGTCAAGTCTAGAATACGAATTCCAGTCAATGGACCTTCTGTACACTGTTGTTTCTCACAAGAGGACTCTGCAATCATTTTATTAATATAAAATGAGTAAATATCAAAAACTCAAAGAACAAAAAAAGAAAAAATGTTTTATAAAATATTCATAATACAGAAGTTAAAAACTAAACTCAAAATAGTTTGAATAATAAAAATAAATAACATTAGACAAAAACACATTTATTACCTATGCTAATACATAACATGCACTTAATTATACAACATTTTATTCTGATAAGACCTTAATTGAAAAATATTAAAACCAATGTTATCAAGATTTGAATAAAAACTATAACTTTTATTATTAATGAAACAAACTATTTTTCTGTATTAAAAGGAAGATTAAAATGCTACAATAATGGCGATTACAGAAATTTGGTTAGTTAAATTTAGTTGTCAATAATTAAATTGCTTAATACTTTACTTATTACAGTAATCTCTTCTAATTAAAGAATGCAATGTAGAAGCATTTAAATCTTTGCTAAAAAATTTCACCACAGCTGCTACAAAGATAAAAACATATTTGTCTATGTCTCTATCATACAAAAGTAATACAGCAAATTATTAAAATATTTTAACAAACACCAAAATTTGAAATTCCTGAAGACATTTCAAATAATAATAAAAAGGAGTCTTTAACTTAAGGAACTTAAATTCAACTTGAAGTCCTTTCTAAAACTATTACAGTATTCTTAAATAAAGAAGCTAAATTATACATTAATCTGTTCTTATCTTTAGTAAGCCATTTTGGTTTAGCAACCATTTTTTATTTGCTTTACACAAATAAAGAAAGATGATTATTAATACACAACTAACCATAATATACAATAATTTTCTGCTTATATTAGAGGAATAATATGAGTTTCTTAGAGCAGATCAAAGGATGCAGTGAATAATCTGATGACATTTTCCTCAGACACTCTGGTAAAAGTGAATAATAAAAATGACTGTAAAAATATGTTTTCTACTTAAAATATACTTACTTACAGTGTATATATATATATATATATGCAAATATAATTCTTACAGTGACACCAATCAAGATCTTCATCTCTAGCAAATACAAATTTCTGAAATTTTTAAAAAAATAATTGCAATTGGAATCAAATAGTTTAAAATTTGAAGTAATACACATGTTATTCTGGTATTTTATTGTACAGCAATAAGTCTCTAAGAGCATCTGAAACATGCTCATTTGGGTAGAAATTGGGTAAAAGTGCTCGTTAATCCCAGCAAAATAGTCTCCTTACAAAGATAAGTCACTAATATAGGTCTGTGTGAGCTATACCAATGCGAGTATTACCATCTTATAGGATGCTGGAGTTGTCCACTGCACCATTACAAAGACAAACAACTACATCAAGAATGCTGTTATCTAACTGTGTAGAAACAGTAATTCATGTGATGATACACAGATCATCGCCATTAGATAGCTATTTAAAAAGGCACGTGCTCACACATATATATTGGGCCCATCGAATTTGTCTCGTTCATGGATATGATTGGGATAACAGCAATTTCTTGGCTTCTGCCAGATCAACTAAGAATCGTTGTACACAAGAGAATCCAAAACCCACAAAGAAAATGCAAATTATCACAATTTTCAACAATAAAAAGCCACCAAATTTTTTTATCTTTTAAACTGCTAATTGAGTGATTTTTCTCTATCTGGATTTTTTTATAAATTACTACAATAAATGCCTTACCAATTTATTTATATACATTTTGTAATAAATAAGTAATAATTAGGTTGGCGTCCCTCTTTAAACGTGTAGTATTAGAATTTAAAAATTAACAGAATTGTCTAAATTAAACTTTTAAATATCGTTACTTGCAGACAAAAAAAACAAACAAAAAAAAAACGATGAGTACAAAAAGAGCATTCTTTTTTTTTTCTTTTCACATGCTACAATTTCCAGAAACGAGGGAAAGTAGCTGGGGGGGAGGGGTATCGTGTATCGTAATATCGTGGAGATCCCATCCGTACAGCTTACAATAGTCATATAAAAACTTTTTCACTAGGAGGTATTATTTGTAATAAATTTATTACTGCATAATGGAAAATTTTAAAGCACTATGCAATTATCATGAATTTTTGGGAGAACTTCATACCTGATAACATGCGATACAACAATAGCCTTTTTCTACATTTATTTGTTAATGTTTTTATTAATTTGGAATTCATGATGTATCGTTATAAGAAATTACGGTTCATATAAACTATCATTCTTTATTACGAAAAAGCTATGTAAAGAATCAAAATTCTTATCAAAATAAAATTTCGAAATAGGATGCTTCGTTTCACTTAACTTCAATTGCTTGAAGATTCTTCTCTGTAAACCATGCTTCTATCGGCTTCCTCACAAATTCCTTGATGTATTTTAAAAAAGATTCAGATATGATATTTTTTATTTAATTTTTAGAATAATCCCGTACGAGAAATTTTTGGATTCAATAAAGGCAAATACTTAGTTGAATTACTCATGGGAGTTGCCTGTCGTCCTTTCTCATATCTCTATGTCACTGGCCGTACCGAATAACACGAGTTTGAGAGCATTCTATAAATAGCTTTATATAAAAATTACTATAATAGTAAATATAGAATAAATATAACCAATAATTATTATTCTATAATTATAACCAATATATAACCAGAATAAATATAATCAATAATTATTATTCTATAATTACTTTCCCTTATAGTATTTTTTTGAATGGACAAAATTGTTTTACATGTATACAACATAAAACAGATTTGAGTGTAATAGTCTTGAGTGTGAGTATGAGTCTTTATATTTCTAACTTTTACTCATATTCTAAGTAAGGTTTATTCGGGTTTCAGTGTAAAGAACACAGAAGGGACGTAGGGGTGCCGCATAATATGCAACGCCCACTCACAATAATTAGGTTCAGGAAAGACAGAAGTTCTGCACTATACTACGCTCCCAACAATTAAAATTGTGAACTTTTTAAAAATCATTTTATCAACAATAGAAAATTTCCCTTCATGGTTATTGATACAACAGACAAGACTGATCAAGTCATAAGTACTTTCGCAATGCTTTCGTAATCGCTTTCTCTTCCTAACGTACATAAATTGGCTTCCAGAAAGATTCTTACGAATGGATTCATCCAAACATTAACATCTTTTAAAAGAACGTAATAAAGCAAGAAAATTTGGGCAGAACAGTGGAAATCCACTAGACAAAAAATTTTATAGCCCACTTCAAAAGAAAAAAAAAATCAAGAAACTTTTAAATGATTATAATCAAAATAATTGGACACAAAAATTACAATCCATCATTCCTGAAGATGGTGCTTTGTAAAATTTTGCTAGGAGCCTCAAGACAAATAGACCTAAAATTGCTCAACTTATTTCTCAAAATTCAACTGATAAAGAAAAGTTGAACTTATTGCCCACAGTTTAGAACTTCAGTTTCAAGCTAATAATGTTCCTCACCAACAAAATGAGGACCTGGACAATATTGCTATTGATAAATTTAACAATTTTCTTATCCTGAACTCCATTCTAACAGTTCAACTTTCTGATATTATATCTTTCATCAGTAATGAATCACGAAATCACCAGGAATACATCGGATCATGAACAAGATGATGAAGAATGTAGTACCTTCAGTCTCGATCATTATCATCAAAAGAATTATTAATTTCATTCTTAAATTTCAATATTTCCTAAAATCTTGGAAAATAGCAGCAATCCTTCATATTTTTAAACCTGGAAAGGATCCTATAAACCCTGAAAATATCAGGACTATTTCATTATTTTCTATCTTCAGCAAAATAACCAAAGGATTCTTTTCAACCACCTTACTCACCATATTAAATGTTTTAGATGCCTTTTTTGTGAAAGGGTTGTATCTGCTTTAATTGCAGTTATGAAATTTAAAAAAACATTTCAATTTTTGAAGAAATAAATTTTTTAAAAAATTAATAAAGCAATTAAGGCTGTTTCTATGGCTTATCTGTAACTCTAAAAATTTTGAAATTCAATAATTGTATTCTGCAATATACATATCATCTATTTTAAATTACATTTATTGTCGAACATTATATTTAATGTTTTTTATTTTGCAAACATTGTGCTATTAAAGTTGCTAAAAATATTTATGTAAGTTGAACTGGATCTGTCTGTGAGTCACCTAACTCCAATTTGAAATCTCAATCTACTTTCTATTTTATCACTACTCTTTATTATAAATATGCTTTAATATTTGTTCTTAAGTAATAAAAATATATAATCCAATTTGAAAATTTAATTAGCTTTTATAAATACCATGTGCTCAATCATAACATCAAATATACAATTACTCTATATCAAACTTTTTTTACAGTCTCATTTTATAAAATTTTTTATTTCTTACACTATTTATTTCAAAATATTTTTTATAGTAAGGCTCCATTTTCATATTTTTCACAAAATGCATTCAACATTGAAAACTAAACTTACAAGGTATTTTAAATTATGATATTTTTCAATAATATCTCAGAAAGATTCAGATGCTCTTAATTCTAAAAATTTATAAAATTTCTTTCAAAAATAGTTTGATAAATTTTATGGTATATTTTCTTATTTGCAAATGATTCAGATATGAGGAAATTAACAATTCAATAAATCAAAAGAATTGATATTTTACTTATTAACATTTATAAAGATCTATATTTGAAGCTTTTATAAAATATAAGTACAATTTAAGAAATTAACACAAAAACAGTGATGTGTAATACTGTTATAAAAAATAATGATTCCCAATCTCAATTTTATATAAAAATATATAATTGTAAATGTTCATGCCTGCAATGTGTATAATACTGGAGAATTACCCTTAATAAAAGCATTCATTAATAAAAGAATGCCCAAAACCTTTGTTTGGAAAAAGAAAATCGAAACATTTCATACAAATTTCTAAATGAAACATACAAAGTAAAAAAATTAATATTTCTAATTTTTCAATGTTACATATTTTAAATACTTTTTAACCTATAATTTACATAAAATTTTAAAATCAATATTAAGAAATGTCAGCATTATTTTGTTTGGATATTTAACTTAACATAATTTAAACTAACTAAAACATCCATAATAGCTTCAAACATATTTCCCACATAAATTTTATTGTATTCATTAATTTTAATTTGAAATTTTTGTTACCAACAATTTTATAAAAATTAAGAAAGGTGTGTTTTGTAATTTGTTAAGTGTTTGTGATATTTTAAAATGAATTTTAGTTACTGTAATTTTTACAGATTTATTACATTTAACTTGAACATTATTATAAACGTTTACACTTAATAATATTTATAATGCAAATTGTAAATATTAAGATTTTACCTTAGACAGTATAAAAAATGAACAACAAAACCCTGTATTGTTTATTTATATTTGACAAAATTGTTATCTTTAAACTATATAAAAATAATATGAAATAAAAAAAATTATATATTAAATTATAAATTTTTTAATTTGTTCTTGAATTATTAAAGTTATTAAGAAAATGTTTAATGTGTAATCAGAACTAATTAAATAAACTTATTCAAAAATTTATGCCATAAAAGGTGACAAAAAATATTGTTTAAAATTTTTTTTAACAGAATAGCTAAATGTGGATTGAAATTTATATGTAAGTCATTCATTTTTAATAACCATTTTTTAAGTAATGAAACATATTTGATGACAGCTGATCAACATGGCAA
>BPLQ01012038.1:0-60570 GCA_021605075.1 Caerostris darwini
CTCACGCCCGTCGATAGCTCAGTTGGCAGAGCGGTGGACTGTAGCTGAGGTGTATTGCTGGTATCCATAGGTCGCTGGTTCGACTCCGGCTCGACGGAAATGTGGAACGTTTTTTTTTTTTTTTTTTTTGTAAATTATTTTGTTGTGAAATATTAAGCAGGAAGAAGAGCACTTCTCTCACGCCCGTCGATAGCTCAGTTGGCAGAGCGGTGGACTGTAGCGGTGTATTGCTGGTATCCATAGGTCGCTGGTTCGACTCCGGCTCGACGGAAATGTGGAAGGTGTATTGCTGGTTTTTTTTTTGTAAATTATTTTGTTGTGAAATATTAAGCAGGAAGAAGAGCACTTCTCTCACGCCCGTCGATAGCTCAGTTGGCAGAGCGGTGGACTGTAGCGGTGTATTGCTGGTATCCATAGGTCGCTGGTTCGACTCCGGCTCGACGGAAATGTGGAACGTTTTTTTTTTTGTAAATTATTTTGTTGTGAAATATTAAGCAGGAAGAAGAGCACTTCTCTCACGCCCGTCGATAGCTCAGTTGGCAGAGCGGTGGACTGTAGCGGTGTATTGCTGGTATGCATAGGTCGCTGGTTCGACTCCGGCTCGGCGGAAATGTGGAACTGTTTTTTTTTGTAAATTATTTTGTTGTGAAATATTAAGCAGGAAGAAGTGCACTTCTCTCACGCCCGTCGATAGCTCAGTTGGCAGAGCGGTGGACTGTAGCGGTGTATTGCTGGTATCCATAGGTCGCTGGTTCGACTCCGGCTCGACGGAAATGTGGAACGTTTTTTTTGTAAATTATTTTGTTGTGAAATATTAAGCAGGAAGAAGAGCACTTCTCTCACGCCCGTCGATAGCTCAGTTGGCAGAGCGGTGGACTGTAGCGGTGTATTGCTGGTATCCATAGGTCGCTGGTTCGACTCCGGCTCGACGGAAATGTGGAACGTTTTTTTTGTAAATTATTTTGTTGTGAAATATTAAGCAGGAAGAAGAGCACTTCTCTCACGCCCGTCGATTGGCAGAGCGGTGGACGCAACAGCGGTGTATTAAGCGTAAATTATTTTGGAACGTTTTTTTTTTTGTAAATTATTTTGTTGTGAAATATTAAGCAGGAAGAAGAGCACTTCTCTCACGCCCGTCGATAGCTCAGTTGGCAGAGCGGTGGACTGTAGCGGTGTATTGCTGGTATCCATAGGTCGCTGGTTCGACTCCGGCTCGACGGAAATGTGGAACGTTTTTTTTGTAAATTATTTTGTTGTGAAATATTAAGCAGGAAGAAGAGCACTTCTCTCACGCCCGTCGATAGCTCAGTTGGCAGAGCGGTGGACTGTAGCGGTGTATTGCTGGTATCCATAGGTCGCTGGTTCGACTCCGGCTCGACGGAAATGTGGAACGTTTTTTTTGTAAATTATTTTGTTGTGAAATATTAAGCAGGAAGAAGAGCACTTCTCTCACGCCCGTCGATAGCTCAGTTGGCAGAGCGGTGGACTGTAGCGGTGTATTGCTGGTATCCATAGGTCGCTGGTTCGACTCCGGCTCGACGGAAATGTGGAACGTTTTTTTTTTTTTTTGTAAATTATTTTGTTGTGAAATATTAAGCAGGAAGAAGAGCACTTCTCTCACGCCCGTCGATAGCTCAGTTGGCAGAGCGGTGGACTGTAGCGGTGTATTGCTGGTATCCATAGGTCGCTGGTTCGACTCCGGCTCGACGGAAATGTGGAACGTTTTTTTTTGTAAATTATTTTGTTGTGAAATATTAAGCAGGAAGAAGAGCACTTCTCTCACGCCCGTCGATAGCTCAGTTGGCAGAGCGGTGGACTGTAGCGGTGTATTGCTGGTATCCATAGGTCGCTGGTTCGACTCCGGCTCGACGGAAATGTGGAACGTTTTTTTTTTTTTTGTAAATTATTTTGTTGTGAAATATTAAGCAGGAAGAAGAGCACTTCTCTCACGCCCGTCGATAGCTCAGTTGGCAGAGCGGTGGACTGTAGCGGTGTATTGCTGGTATCCATAGGTCGCTGGTTCGACTCCGGCTCGACGGAAATGTGGACTCCGGCTCGACGGAAATGTGGAAAGTTTTTTTTTTTAAATTATTTTGTTGTGAAATATTAAGCAGGAAGAAGAGCACTTCTCTCACGCCCGTCGATAGCTCAGTTGGCAGAGCGGTGGACTGTAGCGGTGTATTGCTGGTATCCATAGGTCGCTGGTTCGACTCCGGCTCGACGGAAATGTGGAATTTTTTTTTTTTGTAAATTATTTTGTTGTGAAATATTAAGCAGGAAGAAGAGCACTTCTCTCACGCCCGTCGATAGCTCAGTTGGCAGAGCGGTGGACTGTAGCGGTGTATTGCTGGTATCCATAGGTCGCTGGTTCGACTCCGGCTCGACGGAAATGTGGAACGTTTTTTTTTTTTGTAAATTATTTTGTTGTGAAATATTAAGCAGGAAGAAGAGCACTTCTCTCACGCCCGTCGATAGCTCAGTTGGCAGAGCGGTGGACTGTAGCGGTGTATTGCTGGTATCCATAGGTCGCTGGTTCGACTCCGGCTCGACGGAAATGTGGAATTTTTTTTTTTTTTGTAAATTATTTTGTTGTGAAATATTAAGCAGGAAGAAGAGCACTTCTCTCACGCCCGTCGATAGCTCAGTTGGCAGAGCGGTGGACTGTAGCGGTGTATTGCTGGTATCCATAGGTCGCTGGTTCGACTCCGGCTCGACGGAAATGTGGAACGTTTTTTTTTTGTAAATTATTTTGTTGTGAAATATTAAGCAGGAAGAAGAGCACTTCTCTCACGCCCGTCGATAGCTCAGTTGGCAGAGCGGTGGACTGTAGCGGTGTATTGCTGGTATCCATAGGTCGCTGGTTCGACTCCGGCTCGACGGAAATGTGGAACGTTTTTTTTTTTTTTGTAAATTATTTTGTTGTGAAATATTAAGCAGGAAGAAGAGCACTTCTCTCACGCCCGTCGATAGCTCAGTTGGCAGAGCGGTGGACTGTAGCGGTGTATTGCTGGTATCCATAGGTCGCTGGTTCGACTCCGGCTCGACGGAAATGTGGAACGTTTTTTTTTTTTGTAAATTATTTTGTTGTGAAATATTAAGCAGGAAGAAGAGCACTTCTCTCACGCCCGTCGATAGCTCAGTTGGCAGAGCGGTGGACTGTAGCGGTGTATTGCTGGTATCCATAGGTCGCTGGTTCGACTCCGGCTCGACGGAAATGTGGAACGTTTTTTTTTTTTTTGTAAATTATTTTGTTGTGAAATATTAAGCAGGAAGAAGAGCACTTCTCTCACGCCCGTCGATAGCTCAGTTGGCAGAGCGGTGGACTGTAGCGGTGTATTGCTGGTATCCATAGGTCGCTGGTTCGACTCCGGCTCGACGGAAATGTGGAACGTTTTTTTTTTGTAAATTATTTTGTTGTGAAATATTAAGCAGGAAGAAGAGCACTTCTCTCACGCCCGTCGATAGCTCAGTTGGCAGAGCGGTGGACTGTAGCGGTGTATTGCTGGTATCCATAGGTCGCTGGTTCGACTCCGGCTCGACGGAAATGTGGAACGTTTTTTTTTTTTGTAAATTATTTTGTTGTGAAATATTAAGCAGGAAGAAGAGCACTTCTCTCACGCCCGTCGATAGCTCAGTTGGCAGAGCGGTGGACTGTAGCGGTGTATTGCTGGTATCCATAGGTCGCTGGTTCGACTCCGGCTCGACGGAAATGTGGAACGATAGCTTTTTTTTTTGTAAATTATTTTGTTGTGAAATATTAAGCAGGAAGAAGAGCACTTCTCTCACGCCCGTCGATAGCTCAGTTGGCAGAGCGGTGGACTGTAGCGGTGTATTGCTGGTATCCATAGGTCGCTGGTTCGACTCCGGCTCGACGGAAACGGAAATGTGGAACGTATTTTTTTTTTGTAAATTATTTTGTTGTGAAATATTAAGCAGGAAGAAGAGCACTTCTCTCACGCCCGTCGATAGCTCAGTTGGCAGAGCGGTGGACTGTAGCGGTGTATTGCTGGTATCCATAGGTCGCTGGTTCGACTCCGGCTCGACGGAAATGTGGAACGTTTTTTTTTGTAAATTATTTTGTTGTGAAATATTAAGCAGGAAGAAGAGCACTTCTCTCACGCCCGTCGATAGCTCAGTTGGCAGAGCGGTGGACTGTAGCGGTGTATTGCTGGTATCCATAGGTCGCTGGTTCGACTCCGGCTCGACGGAAATGTGGAACGTTTTTTTTTTTTTTTTTTTGTAAATTATTTTGTTGTGAAATATTAAGCAGGAAGAAGAGCACTTCTCTCACGCCCGTCGATAGCTCAGTTGGCAGAGCGGTGGACTGTAGCGGTGTATTGCTGGTATCCATAGGTCGCTGGTTCGACTCCGGCTCGACGGAAATGTGGAACGTTTTTTTTTTGTAAATTATTATTGTTGTTCGACTGAAAATATGTGAAATATAAGCAGGAAGAAGAGCACTTCTCTCACGCCCGTCGATAGCTCAGTTGGCAGAGCGGTGGCAGAGCGGTAGGACTGTGTAGCGGTGTATTGCTGGTATCCATAGGTCGCTGGTTCGACTCCGGCTCGACGGAAATGTGGAACGTTTTTTTTTTTGTAAATTATTTTGTTGTGAAATATTAAGCAGGAAGAAGAGCACTTCTCTCACGCCCGTCGATAGCTCAGTTGGCAGAGCGGTGGACTGTAGCGGTGTATTGCTGGTATCCATAGGTCGCTGGTTCGACTCCGGCTCGACGGAAATGTGGAACGTTTTTTTTTGTAAATTATTTTGTTGTGAAATATTAAGCAGGAAGAAGAGCACTTCTCTCACGCCCGTCGATAGCTCAGTTGGCAGAGCGGTGGACTGTAGCGGTGTATTGCTGGTATCCATAGGTCGCTGGTTCGACTCCGGCTCGACGGAAATGTGGAACGTTTTTTTTTGTAAATTATTTTGTTGTGAAATATTAAGCAGGAAGAAGAGCACTTCTCTCACGCCCGTCGATAGCTCAGTTGGCAGAGCGGTGGACTGTAGCGGTGTATTGCTGGTATCCATAGGTCGCTGGTTCGACTCCGGCTCGACGGAAATGTGGAAGAGCACCTCTCTCACGCCCGTCGATAGCTCAGTTGGCAGAGCGGTGGACTTTTTTTTGTAAATTATTTTGTTGTGAAATATTAAGCAGGAAGAAGAGCACTTCTCTCACGCCCGTCGATAGCTCAGTTGGCAGAGCGGTGGACTGTAGCGGTGTATTGCTGGTATCCATAGGTCGCTGGTTCGACTCCGGCTCGACGGAAATGTGGAACGTTTTTTTTTTGTAAATTATTTTGTTGTGAAATATTAAGCAGGAAGAAGAGCACTTCTCTCACGCCCGTCGATAGCTCAGTTGGCAGAGCGGTGGACTGTAGCGGTGTATTGCTGGTATCCATAGGTCGCTGGTTCGACTCCGGCTCGACGGAAATGTGGCTCGACGGAAATGGCAGAGCGGTGGAGCGGTGTATTGCTGGTATCCATAGGTCGCTGGTTCGACTCCGGCTCGACGGAAATTGGAACGTTTTTTTTTTTGTAAATTATTTTGTTGTGAAATATTAAGCAGGAAGAAGAGCACTTCTCTCACGCCCGTCGATAGCTCAGTTGGCAGAGCGGTGGACTGTAGCGGTGTATTGCTGGTATCCATAGGTCGCTGGTTCGACTCCGGCTCGACGGAAATGTGGAACGTTTTTTTTTTTGTAAATTATTTTGTTGTGAAATATTAAGCAGGAAGAGTTCTGATGTTCTTTGCATCAATTAAAGCAATCTCTCTTTTATTGTGAAGATAGAGAAACACATACCCTTGGCTTTCTGGCATAAAGATCTTTTTCATTAAGCCTTCTGCATACCATGAGCCGTGTTACAGAACTGAGAGTGGCGACTGCTATCTATACTCATGCTTGTGAAAATTGCAACACCATGACGGAATCGTCATAATTGAATGAAATTTAACACACTGTTGAGTGGTAGTGGTACAAATAAATGATTAAATGTTCAAAGCAAACAAACAATAACAAGAGATCGGAATCAGTATTTTGTGTAGCCACCACGCGCCGCAATAAGTGCTGCTACACGACTTGGCATGGAGTCAAACAAATTTTGAATGTCTGCCTGAGGAAGAACATTCCATATTGTTTGTATGCGCACTCAAAGTTCGTCTGCAGAAGCAACAGGACGAGGATCACGAGCGAGACGCCGACCAACGAAATCCCACACATGTTCAATCGGCGACATATCCGGGGAATACGCAGGCCAAGGAAGAAGCTGTACCTGCCGCGCTGCAAAGAAGGATTGAACAGTCCTAGCGATATGAGGGCGGGCATTGTCCTGCTGAAATACAGCGCCTGGCAAGCTTTGAAGGAAGGAAACAGCTTGGGGCTGTAGAACTTCACTGATGCACCGGTTGCTGTTCAGATTGCCCACAATTCTTAGCAATTGAGAGGGCACCCCAGACCATAACTCCGGGTGTTCGTCCACTGTGGTGTTCGATAATGCACTCCGGAAGGTGGCGTTCACCAGCATAGCGTCTGACACGAATGCGGCCATCATGGTACCACAAATTAAAGCGGGATTCATCAGAAAACACGACATGCTGCCAATCAGCACGCCAGTCTCTATGCTGAGCGGCCCATTGTAGCCGCAGGCGGCGATGGTTTAGCGTGAGAGGGATCCTGTATAAAGGAGTCCTTGCGCGCAATCCACGCTGCAACAGACGTCTACGAATTGATGAAGCACACAATGAAACACCTGTAGCTATTGACCACTGTGCTGCCAATTGTCTAGAGGAAGCTATACGGTCCGTCAGCGCCATGCGGACCAGATGTCTATCATCGCGAGCTCACGTCATATTTCGGGGTCCACTCCCGGATTTTCGAGTTGTCCGACACTCGTCCGTCCACTGCTGCCAAAGACGCATCACTGTGCTGCTGTTACGCTGCACACGAGCGGCTACTGCACGATAAGACAATCCAGCTTCACGAAGGCCGATGATTCTCCCCGTTCAAACTCTGTAAGTTGTTCAAATCCCTCTCTCTTTCGTCGAAGAGGCATAAGTAACGATTGAGCTAACGTTTACCACTAGCAGATAACCACCGATAACCATACACGCCTCGCTACAGCCGTCTATTTATTCGGATCTATCCACCGTTCAGAGGGCGCTGCTCAGCATACGCATACGCTTGAAATTCTAATCATTTGCATATCATGCGCTAATTTGCATTTCCTGAAAATTTCAGCTCACTCGCATAAGTCCTTCATGGTGTTGCGATTTTCACAAACATGAGTTTATAAACTTAATTGGCTAGCAGTAGACTTCCTATTACGATGAGCAGTTATTACCAAATATCGATCTTCAAAAGCTGTTGTCTTTCGTTTACGAACTTGTCCATGCGTCCTTACAACAGTGTCATTGTTTTGAAATTGTTTCCATAACGTAAAGACTGTCTATCTTGAAATATTCTGACATCTGTCTTCTTCTGAGATTGACTGCCTATCTTCTAAGCGGCCAATGAGTCGTCACTTCATAGATTCTTCCAAATGATACTTCGAAGCCATAACAAACCAATTTGCGACCTTACACATTGAAATCAAGCGCTGCATTTCAGAAATTCACTCAGATATGCAATTTTTGCAAGGCACTTGATTCAACTTCGGATGACGTAAGCCTAGAATAAAAAAGCTAGAAACCGCTTGATAAGCAGTTTCTGTAACTGTTTGATCACTTCAGAATCAGTTAGTTCAGTTACTTTCAGAAACTGTTCGATAACTTTTGATTGAATAGTGCTAATTAGGCATGTTTTTCACACATTCCCTGAAAACATGGATCCCCTTGATTGGATATTTAATTGAATATCATGATTTTTTAGCGTGTAAAGACAAATTTCGACATGAGTTTATATATATATATGAAGTAACACAAAATATCAGTACAAAAATCATATATATGTGTATTTGTGTGATGCAAAATTTTAATTTTTTCTTTTACCACTTTCATGTCTTTGCTCCAAAAAAAAACATTTTTCTTGTAACCAGTCTTCAGAAAAAAAGTTCCCAATGTCTTTTTAAATTCGCACAAGAACAAAAGGTATCGATTTAAAATTTTTTTGTTCTTTTTCGAATCGGTATTCGCGTCAGCGACCGTAGCAGACGATCCATCTTTTAAACGTAACTTTTACCCAAAATAGATTGGCAACGTTAATCTTCCGTACATCGCAAGTTCCTGTCGTCCGATTTAATCTGTCAGACGGCTCTTAATAAAAACGGACTCCGCAAAGCAGAAAATTAAAACAAAGATTTTTGAATTTTCTGAGGATGAATTCTTTTAGCAGACAATAGAAATGTCGATTTGCTTCCTGATTTTAAATAAGTCAAAAATGGAGGGGTTTTTTTTCTGAAGCCACAGATTTAAATAAGGAACTTGCTTTTATATGCAAAATCTTTTTCTCGTGTTATTTAAGAAAGGAAATGGAGTTCTAAAGAATTTTTTCGGAAATTTTCTTCTGAAGACTTGAAGCATTGATATCTCAAAGTGTCTTTGTTTTTTACCTAATTAATTTCATTATATTTTTTTTAATTATTTAATATCAAAATTAAAATGAATTAAATTGTTATTTACTAAATAAAGGAATTTCCTATAAAAAATCGTAATATATCACACTAAATTATATGTTGTGTCGGAGTAATTCGCTGAAATTATTTTTTTACTTAATTTTAAATAAAAATTTACATTTATGTTTTAAATAAATTCGTGTACAATATTTTAACATAGCCTTTAGTCCTGAATGGCCGAGTGTCTAGCGCTCTGGCGCTCGGTGCCACAGGTTTTGGGTTCGAGTCCCAGCGACGTTATGGATGTTTGCAGTGGTCCGGAATAAACTTTAAATTGTAGGTCTCAATCTGTTATGACTGTAGAGCTTTTGGAGAAGGACTGACAACCTTATCCCGTAAAAAGAAAACGGCTCCTGTCTCGAAATACTGTCAGTAGGTAGATGGTCTTAGTCCGTTATGGGGCTGTTGCGCCAATAATGATGATATTGATGTCAGCTAAAACCATCAAGTTCCAAAATTCTTCCATGAAAAGACTTTCTAGAGTTTGGGCTGGTTTGTCACCCTGCGGTCATCTTGTGCACACTAGGGCTAAACAGACCGGGACCTACAGTTTAGAGGGGATTCCGAACCACTCACAAGCATCCATGACACCGCGAAGATTCGAGCCAGGAGTCTATGATACCAAAGGCCAGAGCTCTAGCCAATTGATGAAACAGGCCACCGACTTTCTAGAGCATCCATCAGTAAGAATGAGGAAGTTATTCGCCAAAAGAATAATACGATTAATAAATATTTTTATGAAGACATGCTTACTTTGGGCATGTAAAGATAAATTTCGACATGAGTGTATATGTGTATATATACTACTGGCCATTAAAATGGCTACACCAAGAAGGCAACATGCTACAGACGTGAAATTTAAACGACAGGTGGAAGGTGCTGGGATATGCAAATGATGAGCTTTTGAGCGCATTCAGACAAAGCAGGCGCCGGTAGCGACACCTACAACGTGTTTAAATGAGAAATTGTTCTGCCGGTTTCTCATACACAAATTGCATTTTAACGTTGTTTCCTGGTGAAAAGACGTTGTGATCCCGCGTGTAAGAAGCATAAATGCGTACCGGCATGGTTCAGACTTTGATAAAGGTCGAATTGCAGCTTACCGGGATTGCAGTTTATCGTATCGCAGTATTGCTGCTCGCGTCGGACGAGATCCAATGATTGTCAGCAGAATATGAAATCAATAGGTTCAGGATGTTAATACGGAACACCGTGCTGGATCTCAACGGCCCCCTATCACTAGCAGCCAGGGAGACAGGCATGTTACCCACATGGCCTTAATGAATCTTATAGCCATGTCGCGAGCCCCGAGTCACGAATTGGGGTCATTGGCAAGATAACAAGTGCCTGCACGAACAATTCGACGACGTTTGCAGTACCATGGACTCTCAGCTCGGAGACCATAGCAGCGGCTATGGTCTCCGAGACGTCATTTTTTCAGATGAATCCAGGTTTTGTTCACAGCATCAAGATGGTCGCATCCGTGTTTGGCGGTAACGTGGGGAACGCACATTGGCAGCGGGCATTCGTCATCGTCGTACTGGCCCATCACCTGGAGTGATGGTTTGGCGTGCTATTGGATACACGTATCGGTCACCTCTTGTTCGCATTGACGGCACTTTGAACAGTGCACGTTACATTCATGGTGTGTTACGACCCATGGCTCTACCCTTTATCCGAGCCTGCAGGATAATGCACGACCGCATGCTGCCGATATTGTGCGACCGGTATTATACGGAAAATGTTCGGCTGTTGCTCTGGCCTGCACGATCACCAGATCTCTCGCCAGTAAAAAACGTTAGTCAGTGGTTGCCGAGTGACTGACTCGTCACCAAACGCCAGTCACTATGGTTTATGAGCTGTGATATCGTGTTGAAGCTGTATGAGCATCTGTACCTGTACCAGAGTTGGTTGTTCCGGGGACTGATTTCTCAGGATCTATGCACCCAAATTTCTTGAAATTTTAATCACTTTTTATTCCTAGTATAATATATTAGTCCAATAAATATCATTTTATTATCTGCATTCTTTCGTGGTGCAGCAATTTTAATGGCCAGTAGTGTATAAGGAACACAAAATATCAGTACAAAAACCATATATATGTGTATTTCTGCGAAGCACAATTTAATTTTTTTTTTTTTTTTGCCACTTCCATGTCTTTGCTCCGAAAAAATCTTTTTCCTTGTAACCAGTCTTCAGAAAAAAGTTCCCAATGTCTTTTTAAATTTGCGCAAGAACAAAAGGTATCGATTTAAATTTTTTTCGTTCTCTTCCGAATTGGAATGCGCGTCAGCGGCAGTAGCAGATGATCTATCTTTTAAAACGCAACTTTTACCCAAAATAGATTGGCAACGTTAATCTTCCGTACATCGCCAGTTCCTATCGTCCGATTGAATTTGTCAGGCGACTCTTAATAAAAACGAACTCCGCAAAGCAGAAAATTAAAGCGAAGATTTTTGAATTTCCGACGATGAATTCTTTTAGCAGACAATAGAAATGTCGATTTGCTTCCAGATTTTAAGTAAGTCAAAAATGGAGGGTTTTTTTTTCTGGAACCACAGATTTAAATAAAGGACTTGCATTTATATGCAAAATCTTTTTTTCTCGTGTTATTTAAAAAAGGAAATGGAGTTCTAAACAATTTTTTCAGAAATCTCCTTCATAAAATTGACTTGAAGCATTGTTAACACAAAGTTTGTTTTTACCTTATTATACTATAATTCTTTTCATTATTTAATATCAAAATTAAAACGAATTAAATTTTTATTTAATAAATACATGAATTTCCTGTAAAAATCGCATTAAATTACATGTTGTATCGAATTATTTGCTGAAATTATTTTTTACTTAATTTTAAATAAAAATTTAGATTTACGTTTTAAATAGATTCGTATAAAATATTTTAAAACATTCTTTGGGCCTGAATGGCCGAGTGTCTAGCGCTTTGGCGCTCGGTACCACAGGGTTAGAGTCACGGTGATGACATGGATGTTTGTAGTGGTTCGGAATCCTCTTGAAACTGAGGGTCCCAGTCTAATACGACTGTAGAACGTTGCGCGTAGGACTGACAAACTTACCCCTTAAAAAAAACGTCTCCAGTCTCGAAATTTGCTAGTAGGTAGACTGCCTTCACCGACCATGGGGCTGTTGCGCCAATAAAGATATTGATGTCAGCTAAAAACATCAAGTTCGAAAATTCTTCCATGTAAAAAAGAATTCTAGAACTTGGTTTGAATTATCGCTCTACGGTCATCTTGTGTAAAAAACAGAACGGGACCTACAATTTAATGTGGATTCCGACCCACTCACAAACATCCCTGACACCACCAGGATTCGAACCTGGATCCCGTGGTAGCGGCGGCCAGAGCGCTAGCCAATTGGCCATCAGGTCGCCGACTTTCTAGAGCATACATCACATATATATATATAAAGTATATAAATATACTATATATATATATATATATATATATATATATAAAAGGAACACAAAATATCGATACAAAAACCATATGTATGTGTATATGGATGATGCGCAATTTTAATTTTTTGTTTTCTTTTGACACCTTCATGTCTTCGTTTTAAATAAAAGCCTTTTCCTTGCGACCAGCCTTCAGAAAAAAAAAGTTCCCAATGTCATTTTAAATTCACACAAGAATAAAAGGTATCGATTTAAACATTTTTCGTTCTCTTCCGAATCGGAATTCGCATCAGCGACAGTAGAAGACGATCCATCTTTTAAAACGTAACTTTTACCCAAAATAGATTGGCAACGTTAATCTTCCGTATATCGCAGTTCCTGTCATGCGATTTAATCTGTCAGGCGGCTCTTAATAAAAACGAACTCCGCAAAGCAGATAATTAAAACGAAGATTTTGAATTTTCCGACGATGAATTCTTTTAGCGCACAATAGAGATGTCGATTTGCTCCGTGATTTTAAATAAGTCAAAAATGGAGGGGTTTTTTCTAGAGCCACAGATTTAAATAAAGAACTTGCATTTATGCCCGAATTTTTTTTTTTTCGTGTTATTTAAGAAAGGAAATGGAGTTCTGAAGAATTTTTTTCAGAAATCTCCTTCATAAAATTGACTTGAAGCATTGTTATCGCAAATTTTCTTTTTTTTATGTTATTAATTTTACTATAATTCTTTTTATTATTTAATATTAAAGTTAAACCGAAACATATGAATTTCTTATGAAGAAATAACAGTACATCACATTAAATTACATTTTGTACCTGTATGGTTTTTTGCTATACGATCATTTTGTGTACACTTAGGGCTAACCAAAGTTACCTACAGTTTAACGGGGATTCGGAACCACGAACACACATCCATGAAACCGCTAGTATTTCAAACTGAAGCCTGTGGTGCCAGAGGCCAGTTTGATTTGTCGCTCTACAGTCCTTCTGTGCACACTTTAGTCTAAATAGACCGAGACCTACAGTTTAACGTGAATTTCGTACTCCTAACAAGTAACCATGCCCCCTTCGGGATTCTAACTTAAAGCATGTGATACCAAAGGCCAAAGCGCAGCCAATTGGCAACGAAGCCGCGCATGCCGTATAGGAGTTACTTGCAAAAATTGTTTTTTTTTTTACTTAATTTTCAATAAAAATTTAGATTTACGTTTTAAATCTATTCGCATACAACATTTTAAAACATTCTTTAATATATGTCATTTGCTTTTTCTTAGACTTCGTTCCTATTTACAATAAAATTAACTACCAAAATTGTTTGAATCATTTTTTTTCCAAATTGAATTTCTGGTTGTTATTTTTTTCTTGTCACATAATTTAAAAGAAGATTTTTTTGTCGCATTTAACACATCTTTGTAGAATGTTTATGCGGCATTTAAAAAATAAACTATCCACATAAAGATGATTTGACAACCCTAAAATTGTATAATATTTAAAATGAAGAAGACATTGTTAATATTCCCAAGCATTTTCCTTACGTGACAATCAATGTAACCATTCTTTACAGATGTCAAAGGATTGAAAACTTGACAGAATATGCAAAAAATAAAAGATACAATAATAGCAGACATAAAATGGAACGAAGATCAAGGCGTAATAATACGCATTGATGTCATCGTTTGATCTTTTAAACTGAAGTACACTCATGTCAATAAATTAAGGATAATAAAGTTCAGGCAAAGAAAGAGACAGAAGCAAAACAAATTTGACTTATTTGTAAAGTCTATTTATTAAACAAAAAAGAGCAAAAAGATGCTATATGTTTGACATAATTAATAAAAGTTCGTTTTTTACTCCCTGGAGCAAATTTCAAAAAAGAACCTATTTACAAAAAACAGTATAACATGGTTAGTATGATGGTTAATATGGAGTATGTCTCCCGGACGATGCAATACAGGCCTTACAACGCCTAGGCATGCTGCGTATCAAGTTATCAATCTGACCATGGGGAATATTACACCACTCATCAAGCAATGCCCTCCGAAATTCCGGTTGACAGGTAGGAGGGGGTTGACGGGCTGCAATTCGTCGGCCAAGCATATCCCACACATGCTCTATTGGATTCAAGTCCGGTGAGTATGTTGGCCAATCCATACGGGTGATATTCTCCAATTGAAGGCATTCGTCTACAATGTTTGCACGGTGAGGACGGGCGTTGTCATCAATAAACAAAATTCAGCACCCATGGCGCCCCGAAACAAACGTACATGTTGTTCCAGAATGATATCCCGATAGATGTGGGCTGTCATCGTTACACTCTGAACATGCAGGTCAGTTCTAGAACCAAGAATAATTCCTCCCCACACGAGCCATCCTGCACCACCGTAACGGTGTCGTTCAATGGTGTTCTCTTGGTGGTAACGGATACCTGGCGCTCTCCATATGAAAGTCCGGCGAGAATCAAACTGCAAACTAAACCTGAACTCGTTGGAAAACATCACACAAGACCACTGTTGCGGTGTCCACAATGCATGCTCTCTACTCCAGGTTAATCGCAGGCGACAGTGAGTTGCGGTAAGTGGAACACATCTGACAGGCCTACGAGCATACAGACCAATGTGCCCTAAGCGTCTGTACTCGGTCTGCCTTGAAACTGTCGTACCGGTAGCTGAAGAGAGCTGACGAGACAGGTCTGATGCTGTGCTCCGTCTGTTTCTTTTGGCAGTAACTGCTAAATACCGGTCCTCATTCGGTGTTGAAACTCGGGGGCGGCCTGTGCTGTAACATCTACTCACATTACCATCATATTGGAATCGTTGCCAAAGCCTAGAGATGACACTCTGGGCGATTCCAAGTTCCTCGGATACTTCCAGCTGGGTACGTCCACATTCCAGTCGTTCGATAATTCTACCACGTAAAAAATTATCCAAATGCTTCCTTTGTGCCATAACTATGCGGTTATTGCATTGAAAGGCTTTTAAAACTCTTGTGAACAATTTTACTTCTTTGCCACCATTCCTTATATGCCCCTCTCTTACACTCTCGTCATTGTGACGTACTATCCGCGCCATCTGGTGGTTTCCTGTAATTTGCATATTCTTCTTCAAGATGTGTGTGATAATTCTACAGGTGAAATTTTTATTTTAGACTTCAATTTCTGTGTGATTCTGAATTATCCTTAATTTATGGACCTGAGTGTATTATTGACAGCTGCAACTTTTTGAACCTACATTTAGGCGACTTTTTTTCCCTGTTACCTGAAAGCCGTGTTAACTACTTGATATAAACTTTATAATACCTTCGATTAATATTACCAACGTTAAATGAATATATATATATATATATATAATATTAAGATAAAATGTTAATGTACTTTAAAGGAATATATATATGTTAAGATAAAAATTTAATGAACGTTAGATGAATATATGTCAATTTTGGTATAACAAATTTATAGGAAATGGAAAAGATTCTTTGTATTTCTTTCGTGTCAGAAGTAACAGTAAAGATGTTATAAAATAAATAGATGTTAGTAAAGTTACAGCTATCCTGCATGAAGCTGATAGCGGTTGAATTTTTTTTTCCTCTCAGACTTCTGAAAACTCCATTCACTATGACTAGAAGAAAAAAACATCCAAATTCACAAGTAACAGCTTTTGACGTTTTTTGAAGAAATTATATCTCCTTAGCGAATTTAAAAAAAAAACACAAAGAGAATGTCAGATATTGAGTGAACCCCACCACCGCAAATAACAGTCTTACTAAAACTCATTCCAAACCCAAAACCAACGAAAAAATTAGAATATTACGAATCGAAAGAGCGGCAAATGACCCAGTTCCATCCTTTCTCAGCTACACCAACACAAAATAAAGAACATCTGTCAGAGGTCTTTTTTTTTTTTAGTGGTTGGAAAGAAAAAATTTTTCCTACTTTCAATGCGAAATTCAAGAATACTTTTTAAACGGAGTCAGCAGTAGTAAATGAAACAAAAAATATTTTTTCCCATTATTAAGATAAAAATTTGTCACGGTCTAGCGAAGGCATCATGTAGTTCAGCATACGCCCCTTTTGAATCTTGGCCAGGAATGGCACAAACCACTGCAGCGGCAAAGAGGGTGGTTCTTTTTTTATTCCACCCTCCATTCTTCCTTCATCCCGATAACAGACAGATTGTCATTCATACAAGAACAGCGATTACGGCGACATCGGAGGAACGTGGCTCAAGAACTGGAGAAGTTTTCCCGAGATTTCTGAAACTGTTCCACGCACCATTATTGTTTTTTATTAAGTGCTATCGTTCAGAAAAAGTTTGGTAAGGCTTACATTAAGATACTCATATAACCGTAAAGCATTGGGTAAAGAAGAAATGTAGAGTAAGATAGTTTACCAGTGAGCAGAAATAGTTTACCAGATTGTAAAACCTAACTATTTCCCACTATTTCCATTACTTGCCTGAATATATTTTAATGTAAAATATATATTAAGATATATGTTTGGTTTGAACTTCAAAAAGTATATATTTTTATGTAAAATACATTAAAACATATGTTTGGTATGAACTTAAAAGAAAACATATATTGTAAAGAAAAATATATGTTTGGTTTGAACTTCAAAAATAAACACATATTTCATTGTAAGATACGTTAAAATATACGTTAGGTTTGAATTTAAGAAGAAAAAAACATTTTTACTGTAGAACACATTAAAATATATATTTGGTTGTAATTTAAAAAAAAACATGTTTCAATGTAAAATACATTAAGATATATGTTTGGTTTGAACTTCCAAAATAAAACATATGTTTTAATATAAAATACATTATAAAATATGTTTGGTTTGAACTTCAATAAAATTCAAAAACCTCTTTGTGAATATCTACTTTTATTAGACATAAATTTAATATTTCTATTTAATATTCACTCTTTAATGAGTCTATGCTTTTTAAAATAGGATATCAGAAACAATTCACAGAAAAATAAACTATTTATTTATGAATTTTTAAAAATTTAGCTTTAGTTAAAGAAAAATATTTAAATAAGATTTGTGAGAAACTGATATAGTATTGAATTTTATTCAATGCTTTTTACAGTTTAAAATTTATTTGATAGGAAGAATGAGCCTGAGGGCCGAGTGACTAGCGCTCGGTTACATAGGTTTCGGATTCGAGTCCTGCCACGGCATTGGATGTTTGTAGTGGTTTAGAATCCACTTTAAGCAGCAGGTCCCGGTCTAATATGACTGTAGGGCTGACAACCCTTTCCAGTAAAGAGAAAACAACATTTCAGGTTTCGGAATCTGCCAGTAGGCAGATGACCTGGCCCCACCGTAGGGCTGTTGCGCCATTGAAGAAGAAGAAAGGAAAAATACAAAAAAAAAACCCAAAAAAGTGACGAAAGAAGGGAACCCATTTACCCAATGCATGGCTTTTCTATAAAAAAAAATTGTGTGTGTGCGTGTGATCCACAAATATATATTTATTTTTTTTTTTTTTCCTCTTTCATGTCTATGCTTCAAAAAAATCTTTTTCCTTGTAACCAGTCTACAAAAAAAGTCCCCAATGTCTTTTTAAATTCGCCCAAGAACAAAAGGTATCGATTTAAATTTTTTTTTCGTTCCCTTCCGAATCGGAATGCGCGTCAGCGACAGTAGCAGACGATCCATCTTTTAAAACGTAACTTTTACCCAAAATAGATTGGCAACGTTAATCTTCCGTACATCGCCAGTTCCTGTCATCCGATTTAATCTGTCGGGCGGCTCTTAATAAAAACGAACTCCGCAAAGCAGAAAATTAAAATGAAGATTTTGAATTTCCTGTCGATGAATTCTTTTTAGCAGACAATAGAAATGTCGATTTGCTCCGTGATTTTAAATAAGTAAAAAATGGAGGGGGTTTTTTCTGGAACCACAGATTTAAATAAAGAGATTGCATTTATATGCAAAATCTTTTCCTCATGTTATTTAAGAAAGAAAATGGAGTCCCAAAGAATTTTTTCAGAATTTTCCTTCATAAAATTGACTTGGAGCATTGTTATCTCAAAGTTTTCTTTTTTTAATCTTTCTATTTTTACTATAACTTTTTTTTTATTTAACATCAAAGTTATATGAAAATATAACTTTAACCCTTTTTATTATTTAAAAATAAAAAAAAAAGAATTAAAAGGAATTTCTAATAAAAAAAATCACACTATATCACTCTAAATTGCGTAGGTTTGGTTTAGTTTGACGCTCTAAATGTTACTTTTTGCACATTTTAGGTTAATTAGACCAGGACCTATAGATTAACGTGGATTCCGAACCACTAACATATCCATGCCGCCGCCAGGATTTGAACCAGAAACATGTGGTAGCAAAGACCAGAGCGTTAGCTAATTGACCACCAGGCCGCGCATATTGGATAGGAGTTATTTGCAAGAATTTTTTTTTTTACTTAATTTCAAATAAAAATGTAGATTTACGTTTTAAATTAATTCTTATACAATATTTTAAAACATTCTTTTATGTATAATAAACACTCTTTTAAGTATAATATTTGTTATAAGTATTTATAGGAATAGAAAAAGTTTCTTTGTAATTTCTTCGTTTCAGAAGTAAAAATTAAATCATTATAAAATAAATGGTTTAACTTTCAAGTTACAGCTATCCGGCATGAAACCGATAGCGGTTGAATTTTTTTTCTCTCTCACACTTCTGACAACTCCATTCACAACGATTAGAAGGGGAGGAAAAACCGTCCAAATTCACAAGTGACAGCTTTTGCCATTTGTTGAAGAAATTATATCTCCTTAGTGAACTTAAAAGAAAAAAAAATGTCAGATATTGAATGAGCCCCACCACCGTAAATAACAGTCTTAATAAAACTCATTCCAAACCCAAAAACCAACGAAAAAATAAGTATATTACGCATCCAAAGAGCGGCACATGACCCAGTTCCACCCTTTCTCAGCTACACCAACATTAAATAAAGAACATCTCTCAGAGGTCTTTTTTTTTTAGGGGGTGGCAAGAAAATTGTATTCCTACTTCCAATGCGAACTTCAAGAACACTTTTTAAACTGAGTTAGTAGCAGTAAAGGAAACGAAAACTATTTTTTCGAACTATTAAGATACAAATTTGGCACGATCTAGCGGAGCCATCGTGTAGTTTAGAAAACGCCCATTTTGAATCTTAGCCAGGAATGGCAAAAACCACTGCAGCGGCAAAGAGGGTGTTTTTTTTTTTTTTTTTTTTTTATTCCACCCTCCAGTATTCCTCCATCCTGATAACAGACAGAATGTCGTTCATAAAAGAACAGCGACATCGCAGGAACGTGACTCAAGAACTGGAGAAGTTTTTCCGAGATTTCTGAGACTGTTTCACGCGCCATTATTATTTTTTATTAAGTACTCTCGTTCAAAAAAAAGTTTGGTTAAGTCTTACGTTACGATACTCGTATCACCGTGAAACATTCGTTGAAGAAGAAAGGTAGAGTAGGATAGTTTACCTGTGAACAGAAATAGTTTACCAGATTGAAAGACCAAACTATTTCACACCATTTCCATTACTTGCTTACATATATTTCAGGTAAAGAAAAATATATGTTAGGTTTGAACTTCAAAAGAAAACGAAAACATATATTTTAATATAAAATGCATTAAAATATATGTTTGGCGTGAATTATAAAAGGAATATATATATTAATGCAAAATACATTAAAATATATGTTAGGTTTAAACATAGAAAAAATCGTATATTTTAATGTAAAATGCATTAAATTATGCCTATTTTAATTTCAAAAAACATCTATATTTGGTTTGAAGTTCACAAAAAAAACTTATATATTAATATAAAATACAATAAAAACTTATATATTAATGTAAAATGCATTAAATATATCGTATGTTTAATGCATTTTACATTAAAACATACGATGTTCATATTTTTATAATACATATTTTTAGCTGTAGAAGAAAAAATATATGTTTTTATACAAAAAAACATACATACATAAAAAACTAATATACAAAAGAAATCTATGTTTGAACTACGACAAAAAAATACCTACATTTTAATGTAAAATAAAAACTTTATAAAATAAATAGACATTAGTAAAGTCACAGCTATCCGGCCTGAAACCGATAGCGGTTGAATATTTTCCCCCTCACACTTCTGAAAACTCCATTCACAACAATTAGAAATAAAAAGAAAAAAGAAAGAAAACGTCCAAATGCACAAGTAACAGATTTTGTCGTTAGTTGAAGAAATTATATGTCCTTATCAATTTTTTTTTAAGAACAAATGTCAAAAGTTGAATGAATCCTACCACCCTAAATAATAGTCTCAATAAAAATCATTCCAAACCCAAAACCCAACGAAAAAATAAGAATACTACGAATCCAAAGAGCGGCAAATGACCCAGTTCCACCCTTTCTCAGTTACACCAACACAAAATAAAGAACATCTGACAGATTCTTTTTATGAGCGGCAAGGGGGAAGGTTAGAAAATTGTATTCCTACTTCCAATGCGAACCTCAAGAACACTTTTTAAACTGAGCTAGCAGTAGTAAAGGAAACGAAAACTATTTTTTCCAACTATTAAGATAAAAATTTGACACGGTCTAGCGAAGGCATCACGTAGTTTAGCATACACCCATTTTGAATCTTAGCCAGGGATGGCACGAACCACTGCAGCGGCAAAGAGGGCGGTTCTTTTTTTTTCCCACCACCCTCCAGTCTTCTTTCACCCTGATAACAGACAGAATGTCATTCATAAAAGAACAGCGACTTCTGAGGAAAGTGACTCAAGAAGTGCAGAAGTTTTTCCGAGATTTCTGAAGCTGTTTCACGCGCCACTATTATTTTGTATTAAGGGCTATCGTTCAGAAAAAAGTTTCGTAAGACTTGCATTATGATACTCATATCATCAGGAAACATTCGGTAAAGAAGAAATGTAGAGTAAGATAGTTTACCAGTGAGCAGAAATAGTTTACCAGATTGAAAAAACGTAACTTTCTCACATCATTTCCATTACTTGCTTACACATATTTTAATGCCTTTTACATTAATATATAAAATTGGTTTGAACTTCAAAAAAACACATTTATTATAATTAATTAATTAATTTCAACATAATAATCCAAACATATATTTTAATGTACTTACATTAAAATCTATGTACTTGCATTAAAATATATATTTGGATTATTATGTTGCAATTAATCAATTAATTATAATAAATGTATTATTACACCATTATTATTTTTTTATGTGCAGAAAAAGTTTTGCAAGGCTTACATTTCGATACTCCTATCATCATGAAACATTCGGTAGAAAAAAGGTAGAGTAGGATAGCTTATCAATGAGCAGAAATAGTTTACCAGATTGAAAAACCCAACTATGTCAAACTATTTCAATTACTTAACTAATGTAAAATACATGTTTGGTTTGAACTTCAAAAACGTATATTTTAATGTAAAATACGTTAAAATATGTTTTTAGAACAAATATTTTAATGTAAAATACGTTGCAATTTGTTTTCATAACAAATATTTTAATGTAAAATACATTAAAATGTATGTTTGGTTTGTAACAAATATATATGTTTGGTTTATATGTTTGATTTTATATAAAATAAATTTCAATGTAAAATAAATTAATATTTGGTTGAACTTTAAAAAACTTCAAACAGGTATTTTAATGTAAAATACATTAAAATATACATATGTTTGTTTTGATCTAAAAAAACTAAAAAAAACTTTTTAAAAAAACTTATATATTAATGTAAAATACAATAAAATATATCACTGCAAAAAACATATATTTTTTGAACTACAAAAAAAAACACATATATTTTAATGTAAAATAAATAGATATTAGTAAAGATACAGTGATGCGGCATGAAACCGATAGTGGTTGAATTTTTTTTCCCTTCAGACATCTGAAAGGTCCATTCCCAACGATTTAAAAAAAAAAAAAAAAAACATCCAAATTCACAAGTAATAGCTTTTGCCGTTTGTTGAAGAACTTATATCTCCTTAGCAAATTTAAAAGAAAAAAATGTCACATACTGAATGAGCCGTAAATAAGAGCCACCACCGTAAATAAGAGTCTTAATAAAACTCATTCCAAACCCAAAACCAACGAAAAAATAAGAATATTGCGGATCCAAAGAGTGGCAAATGACCCAGTTCCACCCTTTCTCAGCTACACCAAAACAAAATAAAGAACATCTGTCAGTCGTCTTTTTTTAGTTCGTGGAAAGAAAATTGTATTCCTACTTCCAATGCGAACTTGTAGAACACTTTTTAAACTGAGTTAGTAGTAGTAAAGGAAACGAAAACTATTTTTTTCCAACTATTAAGATAAAAATTGGGCACGGTCTAGCGGAGGCATCGTGTAGTTTAGCATACGCCCCTTTTGAATCTTGGCCAGGAATGGCACAAACCACTGCAGCGGCAAAAAGGGTGGTTCTTTTTTATTCCACCCTCCAGTCTTCCTTCATCCTGATAACACACAGAATGTCATTCATGAAAGAACGGCGACATCGGAGGAACGGGGCTCAAGAACTGGAGAAGTTTTCCCGAGATTTCTGAGACTGTTCCACGCGCCATTATTATTTTTTATTAAGTGCTATCGTTCAGAAAAAAAGTTTGGTTAAGTCTTACGTTACGATACTCGTATCAGCATGAAACATTCGTTGAAGAAGAAAGGTAGAGTAGGATAGTTTACCAGTGAGCAGAAATAATTTACCAGATTGAAAGACCAAACTATTTCACACCATTTCCATTACTTGCTTACATATATTTAATGTAAAGAAAAATATATGTTAGGTTTGAACTTCAAAAAAAAACCCACATATATTTTAATGTAAAATGCATTAAAATATATGTTTGGTGTGAATTATGAAAGAAATATACATATTAATGCAAAATACATTGAAATATATGTTAGGTTTGAACATAGAAAAAATCGTATGTTTTAATGTAAAAATGCATTAAAGTATGCCTTTTTTTTTTAATTTCAAAAAGCATCTATCTTTGGTTTGAAGTTCACAAAAAAAAACCCTTATATATTAATGTAAAATACAATAAAATGTAACGCTACAAGAAAAAATATATTTGTTTATACAAAAAACATGCCTACATAAAAAACTAATATACAAAAAAATATCTATGTTCGAACTACAACAAAAAAAACATATATTTTAATGTAAAATAAAAACATTATAAGATAAATAGACATTAGTAAAGTCACAGCTATCCGAGGTGAAACCGATAGCGGGTGAATATTTTCCCCCTCACACTTCTGAAAACTCCATTCACAATAATTAGAAAAGAAAGAAAACGTCCAAATGCACAAGTAACAGATTCTGTCGTTAGTTGAAGAAATTATATCTTCTTATCAATTTTTTTTAAAAAACAAATGTCAAAAGTTGAATGAATCCTACCACCCTAAATAATAGTCTCAATAAAAATCATTCCAAACCCAAAACCCAACGAAAAAATAAGAATACTTCGAATCCAAAGAGCGGCAAATGACCCAATCCCACCCTTTCTCAGCTACACCAACACAAAATAAAGAACATCTGTCAGAGTTTTTTTTAGGGGGGGTGGAAAGAAAATTGTATTCCTACTTCCAGTGCGAACTTGTTGAACACTTTTTAAACTTGGTTCGTAATAGTAAAGGAAACGGAAACTATATTTTTTTCGAACTATTAAGATAAAAAGTTGGCACGGTCTAGCGGAGGCATCTTGAAGTTTAGCATACGCCCATTTTGAATCTTGGCCAGGAATGGCACGAACCACTGCAGCGGCAAAGAGGGTGGTTCTATTTCTTTTCTTCCACCCTCCAGTCTTCCTTCATCCTGATTACAGACAGAATGTCATTCATAAAAGAGCGGCGACATCGGAGGAACGTGGCTCAACAACTGGAGAAGTTTTTCCGAGATTTCTGAAGCTGTTCCACGCGCCGTTATTATTTTTTACTAAATGCTATCGTTGAGAAAAAAATTCCGTAAGGCTTACGATACTCATATCCCCCAGAATCCTTTGGTTAAAAGAGAAATAGAGTAGAATAGCTCACCGGTAAACAGAAATAGTTTACCAGATTGAAAAACCTAACTATTTCACACCATTTTCATTACTTGCTTAAATATATTTTAATGTAAAGTACATTAAAATGTATGTTTGGTTTGAACTTCAAAAATAAACATAAATTTCAATGTTAGAATATATGTTTGGGTTGAATTTAAAAGACAACATATATTTCAATGTAAAATACATTAAAATATATGCTTGGTTTGAACTTAAAAAAGAATGTACTGTAAAAGACATTAAAATGTATGTTTTGTTTAAACTTTAACATATATATATTGATGTAAAATACATTACACACACATATGTAAAACAAAAATTTACAAAATACATATGTTTAATTTGAACATCACAAAAATTTTGTTGCCTTTTTTCTGAATATCTACTTTTACTGCACGTAATAAATGTGTCACTTTTATTTAATATTTAACATTTAATGAGCATTTAATTTTTTAAAATAGGGTAACAGAAGCGATTCTCGAAAAATAAACCATTTATTTGTGAGTTCCAAAGTATATTAATAGATGGCGCTGCAAGCGGCACAAAAAAAGTGAATTCGGCTACCAATGACATTTTAAATCGAAATTACAACTTATTTGGCATGTGTTGCACGTTAAACCACCTGTAGTGTTCAATGTGCTTGATTGTTTCAGTTTTTTGATGAAAAAAAATTACTTCCAAGTCATTCAACATTTGACTATGTTTGCTCAACATAGTGAAAAGCCCATCCACCACTACATAGTTATACCAAATTGGATGGAAAAAATCGGTGGAATCTTTTTTTGATGCCTTTCCGTTTCCCCCTTCTTCAAATATCTTTAGTTCAAATTTGAACTGATTGTGACGAGTAGTTCTTTTTTTTACAGTATTTTGAATGTGAGACTTTAATTATAATCACCGCGTATTTTAAAAACATTTATTTAATTATTTTTACGTATATACTTATAAAAGTGTGTATTTTATTTTATATAGATGATAATATCATCTTACCAGTAAATGCCAAAAAGACATTGATGTTTGTCATTACCTTATTGCAGAGTAAATTTGACATTAAAATTTTAAATAAAATTCAAAAATTGTTAGGCATTGAATTTTGTACTATTAATAGTCAATATTTCATGCATCACAGAGAGTATCTAAATAAAATTTGAAAGATATATCCGAAATTTAAATACCCTCATGCATGAATTCCTTTGCCGAGGGAGTTGTTTTGACAAAATTGGATTGTCATTTGAATATTAGATGAATAAATATCCCTACAGAAGTCTTTTGGAATGCATGTCTGGTGGAAAGAGACCTGATTTAAGTTATGCATTCAACGTGTAATCTTAAATTCAAGAAACACCAGGAATAAAACATTGGAATATTTTATTAAATTTATTGGGATATGTAAATGACACTAAAATTTAATGTGAAATTTATCTCGAGTTGAAAATTTAAAGTTAATTTGTTATTCAGATTCAGCTTTTACCGCTAATTGGGATGATTGAGTCTCAATAGAAGGAAGGAATTTAATGATATATAAAGTTCCAATTTCTTGGCATTCTTTTAAATATAAATGTGTTTGTTTGTTTAGTATGGAAGTTGAATATATATCATTATCTGAAATTGCAAAGGAGATTATTTGGATTTAAAATATAATAAATGAATGCATGATTCTGGATATTCAATTTTCATGTCAACCTTTTATATGCTGTGACAATCAAGCTGCAATAAAATTTTCACGTTCCTCTGTATAAAATCACAAGACTAAATACATTGACGTTTTCATTTTTAAAGAAATTTGGTAGACATTTTTTGAAAATTCAATTTTTGTTGTTGTTGTATCCAATGAAGAGTACAAGAAAATCAAATATCGTGATGCTCCCGAATAATATTGGCTATGTTGATTGCCAGCTCGGAGTACAAATCCTCTTCCGAGGGAGGGTACATACAATGCATGGCGGCTGCAACAGATGGGCAATCAAAGACACGGTGAGAAGTGAACTCGACATCAGGGTAGTATCCACAGTTTTGGTATTTTTTAAAGCCATCAGCAGAAATGTTCATATTTTTGGGGTATTTCATCCTTAATCTTGTGAAAGTAGTAGCTGTTTTTTTGTCGACATTTAGTTCTGTAATTTGGTATTTGATCCTAGAAGGAATCGTAAGTTTATACATATACAGAGAGACAGCCTATCAATACAAAAACCATATCAGTGTGTGAGTGTGATACACAAATTCAATTTTTATTTTATTTTGTCACTTCCATGTCTTTGCTCCGAAAAAATCTTTTTTTTTTTAACCAGTCTTCAGAAAAAAAGTTCCCAATGTCTTTTTAAATTCGCAGAAGAACAAAAGGTATCGATTTGAATCTTTTTTTTCTTTCTCTTCCGATTTGGAATTCGCGTCAGCGACAGTAGCAGACGATCCATCTTTTAAAACGTAACTTTTACCCAAAATAGATTGGCAACGTTAATCTTCCGTACATCACATTTCCTGTCGTCCGATTTAATCTGTCAAGCGGCTCTCAATAAAAATGAACTCCGCAAAGTAGAAAATTAAAACGAAGATTTTGAATTTCCGACGATGAATTCTTTTAGCAGACAATAGAAATGTCAATTTGCTCCGTGATTTTAAATAAGTAAAAAATGGAGGGGTTTTTTCTGGAGCCACAGATTTAAATAAAGAACTTGCATTTATATGCAAAATCTTTTTCTCGTGTTATTTAAGAAAGGAAATGGAGTTCTAAAGAACTTTAAGCAATCTTCTTTTATATAATTGACTTGAAGCATTGTTATCTCAAAGTTTTCTTTTTTTTCATCTTATTATATTTACTATAATTATTTTTATTATTTAGTATAAAACTTATTGCAAATTTATTTCATATTTAATAAATATGAATTTCTTGTACAAATATCACTGTATATCACATTAAATTACATGTTGTATCGATACCACAGGCTTCGGGTTCGAGTACCGGCGTTGCTATGGATGTTTGCAGTGGTTCGGAATCCACTTTAAGCTGGTCTTACACTACTGTACGAGCGTCACGGAGCCAAGTCAGAATTCTGCTTAAGGGTGCTCCACCACAACAGATTCTGACCCCTTTCCTCCATCCCTGAGTAGATTACTCATGGTCTTGTCCCACACTGCGGAACACCGCACACGACACACTCTTTAATACATGGTATTTGTTTTTTATTAGATCTCATTGCTATTTACAAGCAAATTAACAACCCAAATTGTTTGAATCCATTTTTTTTTTCCAGGTTGAATTTCTTATTGTTATTTTCTCTTACCACGCAATTTAAAAAAAGGAATTTTTTTTCATCACATTTATCTAATCTCCATAGGGCCTGAATGGCCGAGTGGCTAGCGCTCCGGCGCTGGATACTACAGGTTTCGGGTTCGAGTCCCGGCTGTGCCATGGTTGTTTGTAGTGGTTCGGAATCCACTTTAAACTGTAGGTCCCGGTCTGATAGGATCGTAGAGCGTTGCGGGGGCATTGTTACTCCGCGTCCGTGGCTTTATCTTCGGCAACACGCGCCCCCTGGGTAATGCAAAGTGAGTGATGTCTGTGCAGCGCTTGCCTTAAGGCATCCAAGACCAAGCTGTATGTATTAGCCAGCTGCATTAGAAAGAAGAAAAAAATCTAATCTCCATAGAATTTTTATATTGTATTTAAAAAAAGATTGCTTTTTCTCTGCCACGTAGAGATGATTTGTCATCGCATCAGATTTTTTTAAAAATTACTGTATTTTTAAAAGCGACGAATATGCATTTCTGTAAGTCATTCAAACATTATTTTATCGTGATTTGGTTTATGATGACCATAACAGATATGAACATGAAAACATCCGAATAATATTCATATTCATATCTGTTTCCGAAAATGAATTCATCCCGGTGAATATAAATGCATCCGAATAAGAAAACTAGATTGCTGTTTTATAAAGTGTGCTAAAAACTAAATAAAAAAAAAGAACTTCTTTTAAAATGTATAACTCATAAAGCAATGAATATACTTTTTGTGTAAATTAACCTTTAGATATATTAGGGATCGTGGTAAGACTGTGCATTCTGTTGAGCAATTTTCTCTTGAAGGATTTTACTTCTAATATTAACAGCCTTAAAATTGTACAATATTTTAAATGAGGAAGACATTGTGAATATTTCTAAGCATTTTCATTTCACGACAAGCAATGTGACGAATCCTTTCAGATGCCAAACGATTGCAAACTTGACATCACTGGGGAAAAAAATCAATCTGTAAGAGATGCAAAATGGAACGAAGAGGGGGGAGTAATAACACGCATTGACGGTATCGTTTGATGTCTTATACTGAAATATTATTGTTATCAGAACTTTTTGAACCCACTTTTAGGCGATTGTTTCCCTATTGAAACATGAAAGCATTATTAACTGCATAACAGAAACTTTATGTTGCATCGATTATGAAGGATATTACCGACGTTAAATGAATATATATGTTAAGATAAAAAGTTAATGAACATTAAATGAATATATACATGTTAAGATAAAACGCTAATGAGCGATAAATGAATATATATGGTAAGATGAAACGTTAATGAACGTTAAATGAATATATATATATATATTAAGAGGAAACGTTAATGATATATATATACTCAAGAGCCAAAACATTATGACCACCCCTACATTTTGCAATGAACTCGTCTGGATGACGTGAAAGACACGTGATCAGGTGGAAGTGGTATTTAACTGGTATTAAGTGGTGGTATTAATCCATGCCAAGGCGGGTTAAAGCTGTGCTGCGCGCCAAAGGTGGGCCAACTCGTTATTGATAGGTGGTCATAATGTTTTGCCTCTTGCGTGTATATACATGTGTGTATATATATACATATATATATATATATATACACACACACATATATATATATATATATATACATATAATATTAAAATAAAGCGTTAATGACCATTAAATGAATGTCAAGATGAAACATTATTAAACGTTAAATGAGTATGTTATATATATATATAAAGGTAAAACCTTAATAAACATTAAATTAACATATACATCAATTTTCTTATAACAATTATATAGGAATTGCAAAAGATTCATTGTATTTATTTGTGTCAGAAATAGAAGTGAAGTCTTTGTAAAATAAACGATTTCACGTTTAAGTTACAGCTAACCCGCATAAAACTTTTTTTCCCTCTCAGATTTCTAAAAACTTCTTTTCTTCTAATCATTCACAATGATTATGAAAAAAATACCTCCAAATGTACAAGTAACAGCTTTTGCCGTTTCTTGGAGAAATTATATATCCTTAGCGAATTTCTTTAAAAGCACCAAAAAAAAGAATGTCAGTTACTGAATGAGCCTCACCAACGTAAATCAAAGTCTTAATAAAACTCGTTCCGAACCCAAAACCAACGAAAAAATAAGAATATTACGAATCCAAAGAGCGGCAAACGACCCAGTTCCACCATTTCTCAGCTATACCAACACAAAATAAAGAACATCTCTCAGATTTTTTTTTTTTTTTTTTTTTTTTTTTTTTTTAGGGGGTGGAAAGAAAATTGTATTCCTACTTCCAAGGCGAACTTCAAGAACACTTTTTAAACTGAATAAGTAGTAGTAAACGAAACAAAAACTACTTTTTTTCCAACTATTAAGATAAAAATTTGGCACGGTCTAACGAAGGCACCATGTAGTTTAGTATACGCCCGTTTTGAATCTTGGCCAGGAATGGCACATCGGCACAAACCACTACAGCGGCAAAGAGGGTGGCTCTTTTTTTCTTCCACCCTCCAGTCTTCCTTCATCCTGATAGCAGACATAATGTCAGTCATAAAAGAACGGCGGTTACAGCGACATCGCACGAACGTGGCTCAAGAACTGTAGAAGTTTTACCCTAATTTCTGAGACTGTTCCACGCGCTGTTAGTGTTTTTATTCAGTGCAGAAAAAGTTTCGTTAAAGCTTGCATTACGATACTCGTATCACCATGAAACAATCGGTAAAGAAGAAAGGTAGAGTAAATTAGCTTACCAGTAAGTAGAAATAGTTTACCAGATTGAAAAGCCTAACTATTTCACACCATTTCCATTGCTTGCTTACACACATTTTAATGTAAAGAAAAATGTATGTTTAGTTTGAACTTCAAAAAAATATATATTTTTAAGTTAAACTCAATAAAATAGATGTTTGAGTTTAACTTGAAAAAATCATATATTTTATGTAAAGTACATTAAAATATATGTTTGGTTTAAACTTCAGAAAAAATATATATTGGAACAGGGAGAATATAATCGCGACATGTAGTTTTCTGCAATGCATTTTTTTTTTTGGTAGTACAACGTATGCCTGGTTCTGCTAATATATATATATATATATATACAGGGATATACAATATATATATATATATACAGGGTGATTATAATTAAAGTTTCAATGTAATGCTGTAAAAAAAAAAAAAAAGAAACACTCATCACAATGAGCTGATACTTGAAAAAGGAAGAAACGGCACGGCATCAAAAAAAGTTCCACCGATTTTCCACATCCAATTTTATACGACCTCTCTGTGGTGTATGGACTTTCCACTAACAGTGTCCCAACTGTTAAATGACTTGGAGGGCACTTTTTCCGTGTAGTAATTTTTAACTGTATTAATAGATGGCGCTGTAAACGGCATAAAGAACGGAAATTCGGCCGCCAGTTTTATTTTGAATCAAAATTACAACGTATTTCGCATTATACCAACTGTAGTGCTGGATTGCTTCAATTTTTTGAAAGAAAAATGATTTTCAAGTCATTCAACAGTTGCGACACTGTTAGTTGTAAGCCCAGTTTTAGCGTCTCACAAAGTCACGCGTAATTCAAACACTAATGAATACTTTGATGTCAAATTACTCACAGATGCCAAGGACAGTGCCAGCAAGCTAAAAAAAAATTGAAATTCCATAATCTCCGGGAATTTTAAACTGAAAATTGGTCTTACTTTTTGGGACAGTAGTATATATATATATACTAGCAGAACCCGGCATACGTGGTCCTGCCAAAAAAAAGACAATAAAAAGTACTATAAAAAAGAACCACCTGTCACAATGAGTTCAAATTACAACTGAAGATACTTGAAGAAGGAAGAAACGGTACGGCATCAAAAAAAAGTTCCACCGATTATTCCCATCCAATTGCGTATGCTGCTGTATATCCTTGCTGTGGTATATGGGCTTTTCACTCACAGTGTCACAACTATTGAAAGACTTGCAAGTCATTTTTTTTGCGTCAAAAATCCGAAGCAATCAAGCACATTGAACATTACAGCTCGTTTAATATGCAACTCATGCCAAATACGTTGTGACTTCGATTCAAAATATCACTGACAGTAAGAATTCACTTTCTTTATGTTAATTACAGCGCTATCTATTAATACACTTTGGAACTTTTTTGGATGCCGTATCGTTACCTCCTTATTCAAGTATCTTCAGTTCAAATTTGAACTCATTGTAACGAGTGTTTCTTTTTTATAGTATTTTAATGCATTTTTTTTTTTTTTTTTTTTTGGCAGGAAAACGTATACCGGGTTCTGCTAGTATATATATATAGGTGGCCAGAGGTGGTTGTTCTCGGTACTCATTTCTTAGGATCTATGCACCCAAATTTCTTAAAAATTTAATCTTTTGTTATTTCCTGTATAATATATTTGTCCAATAAATATCATTTCGTTATCGGCATCTCTTCCTGGTGTAGCAATTTCAATGGCCAGTAGTGTATAAGAATATGTAGTGTATTTGATCTTTTAAACAGAAGTATTATTATTAGCAGCAAATTTTTGAATCAATTGCGAATTTTTTTACCAATTGAAACCCAAAAGTAATATTAACTGCATATAAGAAACTTTACATTACGTTCGATTATGATTAATATTACCAACGTTAAATGAATACATATATATATGTATATATGTGTATGTATGTATTAAGATAAAATATGAATATATATATACATCTAAATTTGTACAAAGAGACTTTACCAATTCCTATAAATTTGTTATATTTATAGCAATCGAAAAGTTTTATTTTTATTTTTTTCGTGTCAGAAGTAAAAGTAAAGACGTTATAAAATACATTGATTCACGTTCAAGTGACAGCTATCCGGCATGAAACCGATAGCGGTCGAATTTTTTTTCCTTCTCAGACAACTACAAACACCATTCACAAAGATTAGAAAAAAAAACATCCCAATGCACAAGTAACAGCTTTTTGCCCCGTTTGTTGAAGAAATTATATCTCCTTAGCGAATTTAAAAAAAAAAAGTCATATATTGAATGAACCCCACCACCATAATAGTCATAATAAAACTCATTCCAAAAACAAATCCAACAAAAAAAATAAGAATATGGCGAATCCAAAGAGCGGCAAATGTCCCAGTTCCACCCTTTCTCACCTACACTAACTCAAAATAAAAAACATCTGTTAGAGGTCTTTTTTTAAGGGGCGGAAAGAAAATAGTATTCCTATTTCCCATGCGAACTTCAAGAACACTTTTAAAACTGAGTTGGCAGTAGTAAAGGAAACGAAAACTATTTTTTTCAACCATTAAGATAAAAATTTGGCACGGTCTAGCGAAGGCATCGTGTAGTTTAGCATACGCCCGTTTTGAATCCTGGCCAGGAATGGCACAAACCACTGCAATCGGCAAAGAGGGTGGTTCTATTTCTTTCTTTTTTTTATTCCACCCTCCAGTCTTACTTCCTCCTGATAACAGACAAAATGTCATTCATAAAAGAACGGCGGTTGCAGCGACATCGGAGTAAACGTGACTCAAGATCTGGAGAAGTTTTCCCCAGATTTCTGAGACTGTTCCACGCGTCATTATTATTTTTATTAAATGATATCGTTGATAAAAAGTTTCGTAAGGCTTACATTACGATACTCGCAACACCATGAAACATTCGGTAAAGAAGAAAGGTAGAGTAGTTAGTAAATCTAACTAACTTTTCATGTAAAATATATTAAAATATATGTTTAGTTTGAACTTCAAACCGTATTCACCACCGTAAATAACAGTCTGAATAAATCTCATTCCAAACCCAACAGCAACGAAAAAATAAGAATAGAGCAGCAAATGACTCAGTTTCCCTATTTCTCCGCTACACCAGAACAAAATAAAGAACATCTGTCAGAGGTCTTTTTTTAGGGGATTGGGTGTGTGAAAAGAAAATTGTATCCTTTTTCCAATGCGAACTTCAAGAACACTTCTTTAAACTGAGTTAGCAGTAGTAAAGGAAACGAAAACTATTTTTTTCAACTATTAAGATAAAAATTTGGCACTGTCTAGCGGAGGCATCATGTAGTTTTGCATACGCCCGTTTCGAATCTTGGCCGGGAATGGCACAAACCACTGCAGTGACAAAGAGGGTGGTTCTTTTTTTTTTCTTCCATCCTGATAACAGGCAGAATGTCATTCATAAAAGTACAGCGGTTACAGCGACATCGGAGAAACGTGATTCAAGAACTTCAGAAGTTTTTCCGAGATTTCTCAACCTCTTCCACGTGTCATTATTATTTTTTTTTTTATGTGCTATCGTTGAGAAAAAAGTTTGGTAAGGCTTATATTTTGATACTCATATCACCATGAAACATTCGGTAAAGAAAAAAGGTAGAGTAGGGTAGCCTACCAGTGAGCAGAAATAGTTTAACAGATTGAAAACTAACTATTTTACACCATTTACATTACTTGCTTACATATATTTTAATAAAAACTAAATTTTGGTGTAATGTTAATAATAATGTTTGGTTTGGAATTCAAAAAAAAAAAAAAAAAACATATAATTTAAGGTAAATACATTAAAATATATATTTAGTTTGAACTACAAACATGAACATATATTTCAATGTAAAATACATTCGGTACCAAATGTTTCGGGTTCGAGTCCCGGCGGTACAATGGGTGTTCGTAGGGGTTCGGAATCCACTTTAAACCGTAGGTCTTGGTCTATCAGGATCGTAGAGAACTGCGGGGTATGTTACTGTAGCTTATCTTCAAGCTACACGCACCCATTGGGTAATGCTAAGTGAGTAACGTCGCTGCAGCGCTTGCCTTAAGACATCAAAGACAACTGTTTAAATGTTTGCCGATTGTGACTATTACCAATTTTAAATGAATATATATGCCAATTTTGTTATAACAAATTTATAGGAATTGGAAAAGTTTCTTTGTATTTATTTCGTGTCAGAAGTAAAAGTAAAGATGTTATAAAATAAATACTCCTTAGTAAAGTTACAGCTATCAGGTATGAAACCGATACCTGTTTTATATATTTTCCCCTCAGACTTCTGAAAACTCCATTCACAATGATTAAAAAGGAAAAAAAAACAAAATGCCCATCTTCAACAACGGGGCACACACTTTTTGCTCCTTTTCTTGAAGAAATTATATCTCCTTAGCGAATTTAAAAAAAAGAATGTCAGATATTGAATGAACCCCACCACCGTAAATAATAGTCGTAATAAAACTCATTCCAAACCCGAAACCATCGAAAAATAAGAATACGACGAATCCAAAGAGCGGCAAATGACCCCGTTCCACCATTTCTCCCTACATCAACACAAAATAAAGAACATCAGTCAGATTTTCTTTTTTTTATTATTTTTTCGGGGGGGGAGATTAGAAAATTGCATTCCTACTTTTAAAACTGAGTTAGCAGTAGTAAAGGAAAAGAAAACTATTTTTTTCAACCATTAAGATAAAAATTTGGCACGGTCTAGCGAAGGCATCATGTAGTTTAGCATACGCCCGTTTTGAATCCTGGCCAGGAATGGCACAAACCACTGCAATCGGCAAAGAGGGTGGTTCTATTTCTTTCTTTTTTTTTATTCCACCCTCCAGTCTTCCTTCCTCCTGATAACAGACAAAATGTCATTCATAAAAGAACGGCGATTGCAGCGACATCGGAGTAAAGGCTCGTGCTCACCAAGGCGAGAAGATGCAAGCGAAAAAATTTGACCAATCACTAGCCTCACCGCGGTCGCCTGAAACCGGTTTGCAGTCCGCCGCTTGGAGTTGCCCAACTTTCAACTCGAAGCGGTTTTTCACTTGGCGTAATGCTATTTCTGACGTTTCGCTGTGAAGGGGTCGAAAAGATTTTGTCGCTTGCCTCTTGAATCTTCACGTCTCTCGCCTCGGTGGGAACGAGCCTTAAACGTGACTCAAGATCTGGAGAAGTTTTCCCCAGATTTCTGAGGCTGTTCCAAGCGCCATTATTGTTTTTATTAAGTGCTATCGTTGAGAAAAAAAAATTTGGTAAGTCTTACATTACGATACGCGTATCACCATGAAACATTCGGTAAAGAAGAAAGGTAGAGTAGGATAGTTTACCAGAGAGCAGGAATAGTTTACCAGATTGAAAAAACTATTTCAAACCATTTCCATTACATGCCTACATATATTATAATGTAAAGAAACATACATGCTTGGTTTGATAATTTTAATGTAAAATACATTAAAATGTATGTTTGTTTTGAGCTTCCAAAAAAACGTATATTTTAATGTAGAATACATTAAAATATAGGTTTGGTTTGAACTATGTGTATATTATTTATGTATATATACTATTATTTTGATGTAAAATACGTTAAAAAAACAAAACATAATTTAAAAATTTTAAAATGTTAATAAAATAATAAAAAGTTAATAAAAAAAAACATAATGTAAAACAAAATAAAATATATGTTTGGTTTCAAGTACTAAATAAAACATATATTTTAAAATGTATGTTTGGTTTGAACCTCAAAAAAATTTTGATGGTGCCATCAGATGGTGCTGCAGCATTTTCTCTTATATATCGTTCAAACGATATCCATGAAAATGAGTATGCACATATATTGGAATATGGAGCATATATTCGAGATATGTAATTTTCTACAATGCATTTTTTTTCTGGCAGGACAACGTAAGCCTGGTTCTGCTGGTATATATATATATATATACATATATATCAGGGTGATTATAATTAAATTTCCAGTTTCAAAGTTCTGTAAAAAAAGAATCACTAGTTACAATGAGTTCAAATTTGAATTGAAGATACTTGAAGAAGGATACGCCATATGCCAAACGGTACGGCATCAAAAAGGTTCCAAAATGAATTAACAGATGGCGCTCTAAGCGTCGTAAAGAAGGGGAATTCGACTGCCAGTGATATTTTGACTCGAAATGTTAACGTATGTGGCATGAGTTGTACATTAAACCAACTGTAGGGCTCAATGTGCTTGATTGCTTCGGTTTTTTGAAGAAAAAAGTGACTTCCAAGTCATTTAACAGCTGTAACACTGGGAGTGGAAAGCTCATACCAAATTAGATGGAAAAATCAGGTGGAATTTTTTTTTTTCATGCCGTACCGTTTCCCCCTTCTTTAAGTATCTTCAGTCCAAGTTTGAACTCATTGGGACGAGTGGGGTTATTTTTTTACAGCATTATTTAATGCATTTTTTTTTTTTTTTTTTTTTTTTTTTTGGCAGGACAACGTATGCCGAGTTCTGCTAATATTATAAAGAACATATCAATGCAACAACCATATCGTTGTGTGTGTGAAAGAGATATACACAATTTTTTTTTTTTTTTTTTTTTTTTTTTTTTTTGCCACTTTCATGTCTTTGCCCAAAAAAATATTTTTCCTTGTAACCAGTCTTCAGAAAAAAAAGTTCCCAATGTCTTTTTAAATTCGCACAAGAACAAAAGGTATCGATTTAAATTTTTTTCGTTCTCTTCCGAATTGGAATTCGCGTCAGCGACAGTAGCAGACGATCCATCTTTTAAAACGTAACTTTTACCCAAAATAGATTGGCAACGTTAATCTTCCGTACATCGCAAGTTCCTGTCATGCGATTTAATCTGTCAGGCGGTTCTTAATAAAAACGAACTCCGCAAAGCAGAAAATTAAAACAAAGATTTTGAATTTCTGACGATGAATTCTTTTAGCACACAATAGAAATGTCGATTTGCTCCATGATTTTAAATAAGTCAAAAATGGAAGGTTTTTTTTCTGGAGCCACAATTTAAATAAAGAACTTGCATTTATCTACAAAATCTTTTTTCTCGTGTTATTTAAGAAAGGAAATGAAGTTCTGAAGAATTTTTTTCAGAAATCTCCTTCATAAAATTGACTTGAAGCATTGTTATTTCAAAAATTTCTCTTTTAACTTAATAATTTCACTATAATTCACTATAATTTAATATCAAAATTAAAACAAATTAAATTCTTGTTTAATAAATGTAAGAATTTCCTATAAAAATCATAGTATATCACATTAAATTACATGTTGTGTCGTAGTTATTTCCAATAATTATTATTTTACTTAATTTTAAATAAAAATTTCGATTTACTTTTTTTAAAAATTCGTATACAATATTGTAACAGCCTTTGCTCCTGAATGGCCGAGTGTCTAGCTCTCAGGCGGTCGGTGCCACAGGTTTCGGGTTCGAGTTCCAGCGATGCCATGGATGTTCTGAGTGGTTCGGGATCCTCTTTAAACCGTAGGTCCCAGTCTAATATGACTGTAGAACGTCGGCGTCGGACTGATAACCTTACCCGTAAAAAAAAAGGTCTCCTGTCTCGAAATCTGCCAGTAGACAGACGGATTTGTCCCACCATGGGGCTGTTGCGCCAATGAGGATGATGTCAGTTAAAAACATCAAGTTCAAAAAATCTTCCACGAAAGGACTTTCTAGAGCTTGGTTTGGTTAGTCACTCTACGTTCCTTTTGCGCACGCAAGGGCTAAACAGATCGGAACCTACAGTTTAAAGTGGATTCCGAAAAACTCACAAACATCCGTGACCCCGCCAGAATTCGAACTTGGAGCCCGGGGTTTTAAAGGCTAGAGCGCTAAGTCAATTGGCCATCGGGCCGCCGACTTTCTAGAGCATCCATCAGTAAAAATCAGGAAGTTTATCGCTAAAAAAATAATACGATTAGTAAATATTCTTATGAAGACATACTTGTGTGTTTATAATATTTGCAGCAGCATGGACTCTCAGCTCGGAGACCATGATTGCGGCTACGTTTGACGCTGCATCACAGACAGGATCGTCTTTAATGGTGTGATCAACGACGAACCTAGACTTACGAAGGGCTAGACGTCATTTTTTCAGATGACTCCAGCTTCTGTTTACAGCATCAAGATGGTCGCATCCGTGTTTGGCGGCATCGTGGTGAATGCACATTGGCAGAGTGCATTCGCCGTCGTCATATTGGCCCATCACTCACCGTGATGGTATGGATACACGTCTCGGTCACCTCTTGTTCGCATTGACGCCACTTTGAACAATGCACATTACATTTCTGGTGTGTTATGGCCAGTAGCTCTACCCTTTATTCGAGTCCTGCGAAACCCTACGTTTCAGCAGGATAATGTACGACAGCATGTTGTCAGTACTGTACGGACCTTCCTTGATACGAAAAATGTTCGGCTGTTGCTCTGGCCTGCACGTTCACCAGATCTTTCGCCCATAGAAAACGTCTGGTCCATGGCTGCCGAGTGAGTGGCTCATCACACGCCTGTCGCTACGGTTGATGAACTGTGGCATGGTGTTGAAGCTGCATGGGCATCTGTAGCTGTACATACCATCCAATCTCTGTTTGACTCAATGCCCAGGCGTACAAGTGCTGTTATTACAGCCACAGGGGGTCGTTCTGGGTACTGATTTCTCTGGATCTAAGCACCCAAATTTCTTGAACATTTAATCACTTGTTATTTCCAGTATAATGTATTTGTCTAATAAATAACATTTTGTTATCTGCATATCTTCCTGGTGTAGCAATTTTAATGGCCAGTAGTGTATAAGGAACACAAAATATCAGTACAAAAACTCTTTATATGTGTGTTTCTGAGATGTACAATTTTAACTTTTTTTCTTTTGCCACTTTCATGTCTTTGATCCAAAAAATCTTTTTCCTTGCAACCAGTCTTCAGAAAAAAGTTCCCAACGTCTTTTTAAATTCGCGCAAGAACAAAAGGTATCGATTTGAATTTTTTTCGTTCTCTTCCGAATCGGAATTCGCGTCAGCGACAGTAGCAGACGATCCATCTTTTAAAACGTAACTTTTACCCAAAATAGATTGGCAACGTTAATCTTCCGTACATCGCCAGTTCCTGTCATCCGATTTAATCTGTCGGGCGGCTCTTAATAAAAACGAACTCCGCAAAGCAGAAAATTAAAACGAAGATTTTGAATTTCCGACGATGAATTCTTTTAGCAGACAATAGAAATGTCAATTTGCTCCGTGATTTTAAATAAGTAAAAAATGGAGGGGTTTTTTCTGGAGCCACAGATTTAAATAAAGAGCTTGCATTTATATGCAAAATCTTTTTCTCGTGTTATTTAAGAAAGGAAATGGAGTTCTAAAGAATTTTTTCAGAGATCGCCTTCATAAAATTGACTTGAATCATTGTTATCTCAAATTTTCTTTTTTTTTTTTTACCTTATTATATTCACTATAATTTTTTTTATTATTTATTATCAAAATTAAAACAAATTGTATTCTTATTTAATAATTCACCAGATTGAAAACCTAATTATTTCACGCCATTTCCTTTACTTGCTTATATATATTTTAATGTAAAGAAAAATATAGGCTTGGTTTGAACTTTAAAAAAAAAACATGTTTTAAAGTGGGGGTTTTAAGCAGCTGGCGAACACTTCGACGGTTGTTTTCGATGCCTTAAGTCAAGAGCGCCTGAGATGTTACTCACTTAGCATTACCCAGGAGATGCGTGTAGCATAAAGATAAGCTACGGACGCGGATTAACATTATCTCCGCAACGCTTTACGATCCTGTTAGACCGCGACATACGGCTTAAAGTGAATAACGAACCACTACAAACATCCACAACACCACCGGGACTCGACCACCAAACATGCAATACCGAGCTCCAAAGCACTAACCGCTCGACTATTCAGGTCCCCATGCTTTTATGTAAAATACATTAAAATATATGTGTGATTTAAAAAAAACCCATAAATTTTAATGTAAAATACGTTCAAATATCCGTTCAGTAGGGTTGGGTTGTGGTACCAAAATGGGGCTAGCCCAACATCGGGCTGTTACGTCAATGAAGTAGAAAAAAACACTATTTAAAACTTCTAAAATTAAATGAGTTTTTTTTTCTCAGCTTTTATTAATGCTTCATTTTGTACATAATAAATGAATAGAAAATTCGATATCTTTTAACAAACTTTCATTGATTCCAAATAAAAAAATATTCCTCTTACTATGTAAAATATTTATTCAAATTATATATAATGTGACTCGCTTTAATAATATAATAATAATCTCTTTAACTGAATTTAAATTATTGAAAGCGAATAATTTGAATTGCGTGGTGGATCTTCAGCAAATATATTTGAACAAACCGTAACTTTCGTCTGCCTTATTATGCTATTGATATGTCAAAATATATTTTGAGAATAATTTGCTTCTACGCCTACGTACCTATTGCACAAAATGCAATAAATTTTAAATATTTCCTTGAATATTAAATACTCTTCATACAAAGAATGTCTGTTAAAAATGCATTTTAAGAAGAAGGCATTTTCAGCAAATTGTATTTGATTATACTTGAGCGTTGAAGATTTACTTTAAAAATGTGAGGTTAAAAAAAGCTAATTACGTTTTATTATTTAAAACATATTTTTCATCGATATTACTCCAAGAATCAATTATTTTTAAACTACAATTCAAAAGATTCACAAATCAAGAAAATTATTATTATTGTAGCATTTTTTTCTCCCCAGAAGAGTTTTGGCATTTCATTCCCAGATGGGAGAAATGTATGTTATTTGAAAAATATATAATAAGAATTCATCACTCAAATTTGACAGGAGACAAGCTGTATTGGGGGTAGTTATATTACATGTAATTATTGTACTAATGAGAATAACCTGTCACTCACATCTGATAGCAGATATTCGGTATCATGTATAATGAGACCTCATGAAATTAGCGATTGTCTGTGCGACCTTAACAGGTCTAAACAATTACAGATAGAATATGAACTACACCATGAGTTGTTCCATTGTGATGGGTGATAGACCACGAGATGAGAAGTGTCCACCTCAATGAGAAGTCAGGGAAGCTGCCCCCACCCTCTTTTGACGGATTTTCTTAAAAGGGGGATTTTAGGAGAAGAAAGACAGAATTCTGCTACGAGTCGACCAGAAGTGTTGTTTGTCTTTTTTTCTCAGAAATGAATGAATATGCAGGAGTTTCCGCGTATTTTTCAAAGTGAGACCCTTCTTATTTCGTGTGTGATAGTTAAAGTTTGCCGCAGACCTGGTGAAATAGATTTGACACACCGTTCCCCGTTTAATAATACCGTTACCCCCTTCTTCAAGTATCTTCAGTTCAAATTTGAACTGGTTGTGACGGACGAGTGGTTCTTTTTTTTTACAGAATTTTGAAAGCGAGACTTTAATTATAATCACCCTGTATTTTAAGAATATTTATTTATTGATTTTTGTGTATATACTTATAAAATTGTATATTTTTAATTTAATTAAACGTTATTATCACCTACAATAAATTTCGAAAAGGCATTAATGTTGTTATTTCTTTATCACGGAGTAAATTTGATATCAAAAATTTTAGGTTAAATTCAGAAATTGTTAGGTATTGAATTTTGTATTATTAATGGTCAATATTTATACATCACAAACAGTATACAAATAAAATTTGCAAGATATATTCGAAATTTAAATATCCTCATGCATCAATTCCTATTGCCGAGGGAGTTGTTTTGTCAAAATTGGATTGTCATTTGAATATTAGATGAATAAATATCCCTACAGAAATATTTTGGGATGCATGTCTGCTGGAACGAGATCTCATTTAATTTATGCAGTCAACGTTTTATCTCAATTTCAATAATCGCCAGGAATAAAACATTGGTATGTTTCATTAAAATTATTTGGATATGTAAATGACGCTAAAAATGTAATGTTAAATTTATCTGGAGTTGAAATTTTAAAGTTAATTTGTTATTCAGATTCAGATTTCGCAACTAATAAGGGTGATTGAGTCTCAATAGGAGGAAGGGTTTTAATGATAAAGTTCCAATTTCTTGACATACTATTAAACATAAATGTGAATTTGTCTACTATGGAAGCGGAATGTATATCATTATCTGATATTGCAAAGGAGATAATTTGGATTTAAAATATAATAAATGAATGAATGATTCTGGATATTCAATTTTCATGTCAACCTTTTATATACTGTGACAATCAAGCTGCAATAAAATTCTCACGTACCTCTGTATAAAATCACAAGACTAAATACATTGACGTTTTCATTTTTAAGGAAATTTGGTACAAAGTACAAGAAAGGGTACAAGAAGGCTGAAGAGTACAAGAAAATCAAATATCGTGGTGCTCCCGAATAATATTGTCTGTGTTGATTGTCAGCTAGGAGTACAGATCCATCCTCTACCGACAGATAGTCCAGGCAATGCAACAGCTGAAAACGTTAATGAACGTTAAATGAATATATATGTTAAAATAAAACTTTAATGAACATTAAAAGAACATTTATGTCAATTTTATTATGACAAATGTAAAAGAATTGTAAAAGTTTATTTGTATTTCTTTCGTGTCAGAAGTAAAAGTAAAGTCGTTGTAAAATAGGCAGATTCAAGTTCAAGTAACAACTATCCTGCATAAAATTGATAGCGCTTGAATTTCTTTTTTCCCCATCAGACTTCTGAAAATTCCATTCACAATAATTAGAAGAAGAAAAAAACATCCAAATGCACCAAGTAACAGTTTTTGCCGTTTGTTGAAGACATTATATCTCCTTACCGAATTTTTAAAAAAAGAATGTCAGATATCGAATGAGCCCCACCACCGTAAATAACAGTCTTAATAAAACCCATTCCAAACCCAAAACCAACGAAAAAATAAGAATACGACGAACCCGAAGAGCGGCAAATGACCCAGTTCCACCATGCGAACTTCAAGAACACTTTTTGAACTGAGTTAGCAGTAGTAAAGGAAACGAAAAGTATTTTTTTTTTCAACCATTAAGATAAAAATGTGGCACGGTCTAGCGGAGGCATCATGTAGTGCAGCAAACGCCCATTTTGAATCTTGGCCAGCAATGGCACAAACCACTGCACAGGCAATGGGGTGGTTCTATTTATTATTCCACCCTCCAGTCTTCCTTCATCCCGATAACAGACAGAATGTCATTCATAAAAGAACAACGATTACAGCGACATCGGAGGAACGTGACTCAGGAACTGGAGAAGTTTCTGAGACTGTTCCACTCGCCGTTATTGTTTTTTTATTAAGTGCTATCATTTAGAAAAAAGTTTCGTAAGGCTTACAGTACGATACTCATATTACCGTGAAACATTCGGTAAAGAAGAAAAGGTAAAGTAGGATAGCCTACCAGGGAGAAGAAATAGTTTGATTGAAAAACCTAACTAATTCACACCATTTCCATTGCTTGCTTACATATATTTTAATGTAAAGAAAAATATATGTTTGGTTGGAACTTCAAACATAAACATATATTTCAATGTAAAATTACATTCGATACCACAGGTTTCACCATGGAACATTCGGTAAAGAAAAAGGTAGAGTAGAATAGCTTACCAGTGAGTATAAATAGTTTACCATATTGAAAATCCTAACTATTTCCCACCATTTCTATTACTTCCTTACCTGTATTTTAATATAAAGAAAAATATATGTTGGTTTGAACTTAAAAAAATATGTAAAATACATTAAAATATGTGTTTGGTTTGTTCTTTAAAATAACATATTTTATTGTAAAATACATTAAAATATATGTTTGGTTGGACATTTAAAAATAAACATAGATTTTAATGTAATTTACATTAAAATATGTTTGGCTTGAACTCCAAGAAAAAATTTCACCTTTTGGTGAATATATTACTCTTACTACAATTAATAAATGTAGTACTTCTATTTAATATTTAATCTTTAATGAGTATTTACTTTTTAAAATATATCAGAAACGATTCTTAGAAAAATAAACTACTTATTTATGAATTTTTTACAATTTAGTTTTAGTTAAAGAAAAATATTTAAATAAGATGTGTGGAGTAATATAATACTGATTGTTATTGAATGCTTTTTACATTTTTTATATGTATTTGATAGAAAGAATGAGCCTGATGCCCGAGTGACTAGTGCTCTGTGTCACAGGTTTCGGCAGCGAATCCGGGCTGTGCCATGGGTGTTTGTAATGATTTGAGAATCCACTTTAAACCGCAAATCCCAATCTAATATGACTGTAAGATAGTTCGGTGTAGGGCTGATAACTCTACCGAGTAAATAGAAACTATCTCCTGTTATGGAATCTGCCAGTTGGTAGATGTCCTAGGCCCACCCCGGGGCTGTTGCACCATTGAAGAAGAAGATAGTAAGAATTCAAACTGTAAATATCACCAAATAGTGACCAATATAAGGAGCAAATTTACCCTAATTACGGTTTTTGTATGAAAAATTGAATTTTGTGCATAATACACAGTAATCATCAATGACACAACAGCCACATACCATGAGCCAAAGCCATCTGCCTACTGGCAGATTTCATGGGAGGCGATGTTTTCTTTTTCCGGGGTATGGTTGTCAGCCCTACGGTCTACAGTCATATGTATCTACAGTCATATATATGTTTTAAAATGGATTCTTAACCACTATAAATATCCATGGCACCGCCGGGACTCGAACCCTGTGGCATCGCTTGCCAGAGCGCTAGTCACTCGGCCATCAGGCCTAATACATGTCCCTTTGTTTAAATAATTGCTAATCTGGTATAAATTGCTATTCTAATCATTATTTTCTATTTTTTAAAGCTGTAATTTGTTTTATTGTGGCATCTCAAAGCTTAAATTTTTTTAATTTGCTTGGAATGCATGTTAATACCACAGAATATTAACTTATAAAACGCTATTTAAGATATTCAAAATATTAACGGGTTTTTTATGGTTCAAAATAATTTATTTCGGGTAATTCAAAATAAAAACGGGTGCCTTATTTTCTATATAATAAATGACTAGAAAATTAGAGGCCTTTAATTAATTACAAAGATAAAAATATTTATCTTACTATGCGAAATATTTATTGAAATTGGATAAAAGGTAACTCGCTTTAATAATATAATAATAATCGCTTTAATTAAATTTAAAGTATTGGAAGCGAATAATTTGAAATGCGTGGTTTATCTTAAAACAAACATATTTGAATAAACCGTAACTCTCGTCTGCCTTAGTATGCTATTGATATGTCAAAAATATACAAATGTCCAAAATTATCTTTACATGCATACATTCACGGATTTCTAAGAAACTGTTAAATATAATTTCATGAATTTGTCTAGAATGATACATGAAACATTTATAAAAATGAAAAAATTTAAGAGCAATGCATATGATATACACTGAAGTGACAAAAGTCATGGGATAGCAATATGCAAATTTTCAGATGGCAGTAGCATCGCGTAGAACAGGTATAAATGCGCAGTGCTTTCGCAGAGCTTTCATTTCTGTTCAAGTTATTCATGTGAAGAGGTTTTGACGTGATGATGACCGCACGACGGGAATTAACAGACTTTGAACGCGGAATGTTACTTTATAGCTACACGCATGGGTCATGCCATTTCGGAAATCGTTAGGGAATTCAACATTCCCAGATCCACTAAATTTCAGGCATAACATCCCACCATGGACAGCGCAGTGGTCGACCGCCTGCACTTAACGACCGAGACCGGCGACGTCTGCAAAGAGTCGTAAATTTTAACAGACAAGCAACACTGCGTCAAATAACCGCAGAAATCAATGTGGGACGTACAAGGGACTTGTCTGTTAGAACTGTGCGGAGAAATTTGGCTTTCTTGGGCTATTCCAGCAGAAGACCGACTCGAGTGCCTTTACTGACAGAACGACATCGCTTGCAGCGACTCTCGTGGACACGTGAGCATATCGGTTGGTCCCTAGATGAATGGAAAACCGTGGGCTGGTCCGAGGAGTCACGATTTCGGTTGGTAAGAGCTGATGGTAGGGTTCGAGTGTGGCGCAGACCCCACGAAGCCATGGACCCAAACTGTCAGCAAGGCACTGTTCAAGCTGGTGGTGGCTCCGTAATGGTGTGGGCTGTTTTTTCATGGCATGGACTTGGTCCTCCAGTGCGACTGAACCGGACATTGACTGGAAATGCTTATGTTCAGCTACTTGGAGATCACTTGCAGCCATTCATGGACTTCATGTACCCAAACAACGATGGGATTTTTATGGATGACAATGCGCCATGTCACCGGGCCACAACTGTTCGCGATTGGTTTGAAGAACATTCTGGACAATTCCACCGAATGATCTGGCCACCTAGATCGCCCGACATGAATCCCATCGAGCATTTATGGGACATCATCGAGAGGTCTGTTCGTGCCCAAAATCCTGCCCCATCAACGCTTTCACAATTATGGACGTCTATCGAGACAGCATGGCTCAATATTCCTGCAGAAGACTTCCAACGACTTGTTGAGTCCATGCCACGTCGAGTTGCTGCACTTCGCCGGGCGAAAGGAGGGCCGACACGATATTAAGAGGTATCCCATGACTTTTGTCACTTCAGTGTATAATTCCAGCATGAAGCAATAAAAATAGTAATAAAATGTGACAGAGTTCAGAAAAAAAAAGGTAGGACTCAGAAAAAAAATGAAACCATATGAATTTATTATGGAATGAGATCTTCTCTGATTTGTACACACATAACACAACGTGTTGTCCTGCTAACAATAGCGTTCTAAACTACAGTTTGGGGAATTAAGCTTCACTCTCGTAGCAATGCCATCTTCAGAACATTTGCATCTCTATAACGAGGACATCTCTACCTGAAATTGATCTTCTGAGATAGTCCCATAAGCTCTCTATCGTGTTGAGATAAGGAGACTTTGTTGGCTACGGTATTCGCTGAATGTCTTCACTTTCAAGGAAATCGTCAACAAGGTTTGTTCGATGTGGACGAGCATTATTGTCTATAAATAAAATGCCAGATCCATATGCGCCTCTAAAACGTCTTACATAAGGCTTTATAAGCTTATAAGATCTCATCCCGATATCTTTCTGTGGTCACAGATCCGCTGTTGAAAACGTGTAAGGGTATCTATCAATTGATCATTATTCCTTCCCATACCATCACACCTCCACTACCGAAACAGTCCCGTTCCACAATGTTTGAGGGATAATTTAGTGTTTGTGACTTCCTTTAGAAGTAAACACGTTTAGAAACACTTGCAAAACTAAATCAGTAAAAAGAACATGGGACCAATCGTATTCACTCCAGTTCTGATGCTCTTTGCATCAGACCCTCTTTTATTGTGAAGACAGTGAAACACATACTCTTGGCTTTCTGGTATAAAGGTCTTTCTCATTCAGCCTTCTGTATACCGTTTGCAGTGATACAACAGCTCCAATGGCGTTCAATGCATATACATATAAATTTAAATTTCTACAAAGAAACTTTTCCAATTCTTATAAATTTGTTTTATTTATAGGAATCAAAAAGGTTTCTTTGTAGTTATTTCCTGTCAGAAGTAAAAGTAAAGACGTTATAAAATAAATAGACGTTAGTAAAGTTGCAGCTATCCGGCATAAAACCAATAGAGGTAGAATTTCTTTTTTGCCCCTCAGACTTCTTAAACTACATTCACAACGATTGGAAAAAAAAATTTTTTTTAATTAATTCCTACCTTTTTTCACTATATTGCATAAAGCCCTTTATAAATAATTTTCATTCATTTTTTTAATTTTATCTGGCGCAATCTATTGGTAGATAGATGCAACTTAAATCTAAAAAAAACTAAATTAATTAATTAAATTTAATGAATGAATTAATATTTGAAAAAACTGTATTGACATCCAGTGTCATCCACTACAAGTTCAAAAAAAATGTATTTGAACATGAGTGGATGAATAAAAAGTATTTTATGAACGATTGAAAATTTGAACAAGATATATATAGGGAGAGTATGAGCTAATAGGAGGAATTGAAAAAAACATCCAAATGCACAAGTGACAGCTTTAGCCGTTTGTTGAAGAAATGATATGGACGAAAAAACCCACTTCTTTTCAGCCTATATAAATATAATTTATTTGTCAGATATTTGGTACATTTTAATCGAAACTAGGAAGGAAAAAAGATTCTCCTCTGTCAGACTAGTAACCTACGAATGAAACTTGATCCAGTTCCTTATTTATCAAGGGCATTATTTATATTTCGCTCATTAAATTAAACAAACTACTTATTACATCACGAACTTCAGTCAATTGCATCATTCACCATTCATAAAGATAATTCATTCAATATGCATTAATTTTTTTTGGTTTAGACCAACGGAAAGGTGAACACATATGAAGAAACTTGTGTATACAGGGTGATTACGATTAAAGTTCCAATTTCAAAAGGCTGTAAAAAAAACCACTCGTCGCAATGAGTTCAAATTTGAACTGAAGATACTTGTAGAAGACGGAAACGATATGGCATCACAAAAAGTTCCAAAGTGTATTAACAGATGGCGCTGTGAGCGGAAAAAAGGAAGGGAATTCGCATACCAGTGATATTTTAAATCGAAATGACAACGTATTTAGCATAAGTTGCACATTAAACCAACTGTAGTGTTCAACGTGCTTGATGGTTTCGGATTTTTGACGGAAAAAATGACTTCTAAGTCATTCAACACTTGTCGCACTGTTCCCATTCATCACAGCAAGGTCATACCAAATTGGATGGGAAAAATCGGTGGAATTTTTTTGGAACTTTTTGTTTGATGCCATATCATTTCCCCTTTCTTCAAGTATTTTCGGTCGAAATTTGAACTCATTGTGACGAGTAGTTCTTTTTTGACAGCATTTTGAAAGTGGTATTTCAATTATAATCACCCTGTATTTTAAAAATATTATTTATTTATGTGTATATACTTATAAACGTGTGTATTTTATTATATATAGACGATATTATAATCTTAAGTAAATCTCGAAAAGACATTATGTTTGTTATTTCCTTATTACAAAGTAAATTTGGTATTAAAATTCTATGTAAAATTTAGAAATTGCTACGTATCGAATTTCCTAACATCAATGCTCAATATTTCATATAACACACACAGTATCTAAATAAACTTTTCAAAATATTTTCGAAATGTAAATATCTTCATGCATCAATTCATATTGGCAAGGGAGTTAGTTGTTTTGTCACAATTAGATTGTCATTCGAATATTAGATGAATAAATATCCCTACAGAAATATTTTGGGATGCATGTCTGCTGGAACGAGACCTAATATAAGTTATGCACTCAACGTCTTATCTCAATTTCAAAAATCACCAGGAATAAAACAGTATAATATTTTATTAAAATTATTGGGATAAGTAAATGGTACTGAAAATTTAAAGTAAAATTTATCTCGAGTTGAAATCGTAAAGTTAATTTATTATTTAGATTCAGATTTTGCATTATATACATGATTGAGTCTCAATAAGAGGAAGGATTTTAATGATAAAGCTCAAATTTCTTGACATGCTTTTAAATATAAATATGTCAGTTTGTCTGGTATGGAAGTGGAATATATACACCGAAGTGACAAAAGTCATGGGATAGCAATATGCAAATTTTCAGATGGCAGTAGCATCGCGTAGAACAGGTATAAATGCGCAGTGCTTTCGCAGAGCTTTCATTTCTGTTCAAGTTATTCATGTGAAGAGGTTTTGACGTGATGATGACCGCACGACGGGAATTAACAGACTTTGAACGCGGAATGTTAGTTGGAGCTAGACGCATGGGTCATGCCATTTCGGAAATCGTTAGGGAATTCAACATTCCCAGATCCACTGTGTCAAGAGTGTGCCGAGAGTATGAAATTTCAGGCATAACATCCCACCATGGACAGCGCAGTGGTCGACCGCCTGCACTTAACGACCGAGACCGGCGACGTCTGCAAAGAGTCGTAAATTCTAACAGACAAGCAACACTGCGCCAAATAACCGCAGAAATCAATGTGGGACGTACAAGGGACTTGTCTGTTAGAACTGTGCGGAGAAATTTGGCTTTCTTGGGCTATTCCAGCAGAAGACCGACTCGAGTGCCTTTACTGACAGAACGACATCGCTTGCAGCCACTCTCGTGTGCACGTGAGCATATCGGTTGGTCCCTAGATGAATGGAAAACCGTGGCCTGGTCCGATGAGTCACGAGTTCAGTTGGTAAGAGCTGATGGTAGGGTTCGAGTGTGGCGCAGACCCCACGAAGCCATGGACCCAAACTATCAGCAAGGCACTGTTCAAACTGGTTGTGGCTCCGTAATGGTGTGGGCTGTTTTTTCATGACATGGACTTGGTCCTCTGGTGCGACTGGACCGAACATTGACTGGAAATGCTTATGTTCAGCTACTTGGAGATCACTTGCAGCCATTCATGGACTTCATGTACCCAAACAACGATGGGATTTTTATGGATGACAATGCGCCATGTCACCGGGCCACAACTGTTCGCGATTGGTTTGAAGAACATTCTGGACAATTCCAACGAATGATCTGGCCACCTAGATCGCCCGACATGAATCCCATCGAGCATTTATGGGACATCATCGAGAGGTCTGTTCGTGCCCAAAATCCTGCACCTTTAACGCTTTCACAATTATGGACGTCTATCGAGACAGCATGGCTCAATATTCCTGCAGAAGACTTCCAACGACTTGTTGAGTCAATGCCACGTCGAGTTGCTGCTCTTCGCTGGGCGAAAGGAGGGCCGACACGATATTAAGAGGTATCCCATGACTTTTGTCACTTCAGTGTATATCATTATCTGATATTGCAAAGGAAATTATTTGGATATAAATATAATAAATAAATGAGTGATTTTGGATATTCAATTTTCATGTCAACCTTTTATATACTGTGACAATCAAGCTGCAATAAAATTTTCACATTCCTCTGTATAAAATCACAAGACAAAATAGATTGACGTTTTCATTTTTAAAGAAATTTGGTAGAAATTTTTTGAAAATTCAATTTTTGTTGTTTTGATATCCTCTGAAGAGTACAAGAAAATCAAATATCGTGGTGCTCCCGAATAATATTGGCTATGTTGATTGCTACCTCGGAGTGTATATTCTCTTCCGAGAGAGGGTCCAGACAATATATGGCAGCTGCAACAGCTGGGCAGTCAAAGACATGCTAAGGAGTTATCTCGACATCAGGGCAGTTGCCACATTTTTTGGTATTTTTAACACCATCAACAGAAATATTCATATTTTTGTGTTGCTTCATCCTTAATCTTGTGAGAGTAATAGCTGTTTTTCTGTCAGCATTTAGTTCTGTAATTTGATATTTGATCTTAGAAATAATCATTAGTTTATACATATACAGAGAGACAGCATATCAATACAAAAACCATATCAGTGTGTGTGATACACAAATTCAATTTTTTTTTTTTTTTTTTTTTTTTTTTGCCACTTTCATGTCCTTGCTTCAAAAAAAAAATTTTTCCTTGTAACCAGTCTTCACAAAAAGTTCCCGATTTCTTTTTAAATTTACTCAAGAACAAAAGGTATCGATTTAAATTTTTTTCGTTCTCTTCCGAATTAGAATTCGCGTCGGCGACAGTATCAGACGATCCATCTTTTGAAACGTAACTTTTACGCAAAATAGATTGGCAACGTTAATCTTCCGTACATCGCCAGTTCCTGTCATCCGATTTAATCTGTCAGGCGGCTCTTAATAAAAACGAACTCCGCAAAGCAGAAAATTAAAACGAAGATTTTGAATTTCCGACGATGAATTTCTTTTAGCAGACAATAGAAATGTCGATTTGCTCCGTGATTTTAAATAAGTCAAAAATGGAAGTGTTTTTTTCTGGTGCCACAGATGTCAGTAAAGAACTTGCACTTAAACGCAAAAACTTTTTTTCTCGCGCTATTTAAGAAAGGAAATGGAGTTCTAAAGAATTTTTTAAGCAATCTCCTTTATATAATTGACTTGAAGTATTGTTACCTCAAAGTTTCTTTTTTTTTATCTTATTAATTTTACTATAATTATTTTTATTATTTAATATCAAAGCTATATGAATTTTCTATAAACATATCACAGTATATCACACTAAATTGCATGTTGTATAGGTTTAGAATGTCGCTCCATGATCATTTTTTTGTACACTTTAGGCTAATTAGGCCGGGACCTACAGTTCAACGGGGATTCCGAACCACTAACCAACACTATGCGAATGCCAGGATTCGAATTTGAAACCTGTGTTACCAAAACCCAGCACGTTGTATATTTTGTTTGATTCGTCATTCTAAGTTCATTATTTTGTACACTTTAGGCTAATTAGGCCGGTACCTACAGTTTAACGTGGATTCCGAACCACTCACTTACATACGTACATACATGCCACCCCCAGGATTCTAACCTGAAGCTTGCGGTATCAAAGGCCAGAGATCTAGCCAATTGGCCATCAGGCCGCCGACTTTCTAGAGCATCCATCAGTAAGAATTAGGTAAAATGAGGTTATAAATCAGGTTAATCGCTAAAAAAATTTCATATACAAGTATATAAATAAGGAACACAAAATATCAGTACAAAAATCATATGTATGTGCAAAATTACGTGGCCACGTGATGCAAAATCTAATTTTTTTCTTTCCTGTCTTTGCTCCAAAAAATTCTTTTCCTTGTACCCAGTCTTCAGAAAAAAGTTCCCAATGTCTTTTTAAATTCGCACAAGAACAAAAGGTATCGATTTAAATTTTTTTTTTTCGTTCCCTTCCGAATCGGAATTCGCGTCAGCGACAGTAGCAGACGATCCATCTTTTAAAACGTTACTTTTACCCAAAATAGATTGGCAACGTTAATCTTCCGTACATCGCAAGTTCCTATCATCCGATTTAATCTGTCAGGCGGTTCTTGATAAAAACGAACTCCACAAAGCAGAAAATTAAAACCAAGATTTTTGAATTTACGGCGAGAAATTCTTTTAGCAGACAATAGAAATGTCGATTTGTTCCGTGATTTTAAGCAAGTCAAAAATGAAGGGGGTTTTTCTGGGGCCACAGATTTAAATAAAGAACTTGCATTTATATGCAAAATCTTCTTTCTCGTGCTATTTAAAAAAGGAAATGGAGTTCTAAAGAATTTATTCGGAGATCTCCTTCATAAAATTGGCTTGAAGCATTGTTATCTCAAAGTTTTACTTTTTTTATTTTATTAATTTTACTATAATTTTTTTATTATTTGGTATGAAAGTTATATGAATTTCCTATAAAAAACACAGTATGTCACATTAAATTAAATGTTCTATCTGTTTGGTTTGTCCCTCTATGGTCATTTTTTGCGCACTTTGGGGTAATTAGACCCGGACCTACAGTTTAACGTGGATTTCGCACCACTAACACACATCAATGCCAGTGCTAGGACTCCAACCTGAAGCCTATGGTACAAAAGGCAAATTTTTTGGTCGTTCTATGGTCATTTTTCGCACATTTTAGGCTAATTAGTCAGGGATCTACAATCTAACGTGGATTCCGAACCCCTTACAAATACCTGCTAAAATCCGAACTTAAAGCCTGTTCTACCAAATGCCAGTTTGGTTTTGTGTGTTTCTGTACAGTCCTGTTTTCCCCCATTTTAAGCTAATTAGACCGGGACCTACCTTTTTAACGTGAATCTCGAAATATTCACAAGCATCCATGTCACCGCCAGGATTCGAACCTGAATCATGTGATGCCAAAGGGCAGAGCGCTAACCAAATGGCAATCAGACCGCCGACAAGTAATATAAAAAACATTTTAAGTCAGTTCCTACTTTTTTTTCACTCTATTGCAGAAAGTCCTTTATAAATAATTTTCATTCATTTTTTTAAGTTAGAAAAAATTCTCTCCCTCCCATACACACTTTCCATCTCTCTCACTCATTTATCCACATGTTTCATTTTCCTTTTTGTTCCCTCCTTGACACATTAGAATGAAAAAAGGAAATTTTTTTCCAGCGATCTACACGCTTCGCCACCGACGGTATTTATTCCTAAATTTATATCCTGCTAAATATCTTATATAAGATCCCATTTTTCTCCCATATAAAATTAAAATTAATTAACTAAATTTAATGAAAGAATTAATATTTGAAAAAACTGTATTAACATCCAGTGCCATCCACTACAAGTTTTAAAAAAATGCATTTGAACTTGAGTGGATGAATAAAAAGTATTTTAGGAACGATTGAAAATTTGAACAAGATATATATAGGGAGAGTGTGAGCTAATAGTAGGAATTAAAAAAAAAAGTAATACGATTAATAAATATTTTTATAAAGACATGCTTACTTCGGGCACGTAAAGACGAATTTGGAAATGAGTGCATATATATATATATATATATATATATATATATATATACACTGAAGTGACAAAAGTCATGGGATACCTCTTAATATCGTGTCGGCCCTCCTTTCGCCCGGCGAAGTGCAGCAACTCGACGTGGAATGGACTCAACAAGTCGTTGGAAGTCTTCTGCAGGAATATTGAGCCATGCTGTCGCGATAGACGTCCATAATTGTGAAAGCGTTGATGGTGCAGGATTTTGGGCACGAATAGACCTCTCGATGATGTCCCATAAATGCTCGATGGGATTCATGTCGGGCGATCTAGGTGGCCAGATCATTCGTTGGAATTGTCCAGAATGTTCTTCAAACCAGTCGCGAACAGTTGTGGCCCGGTGACATGGCGCATTGTCATCCATAAAAATCCCATCGTTGTTTGGGTACATGAAGTCCATGAATGGCTGCAAGTGATCTCCGAGTAGCTGAACATAAGCATTTCCTGTCAATGTTCGGTCCAGTCGTACCAGAGGACCAAGTCCATGTCATGAAAAAACAGTCCACACCATTACGGAGCCACCACCAGCTTGAACAGTGCCTTGCTGACAGTTTGGGTCCATGGCTTCGTGGGGTCTGCGCCACACTCGAACCCTACCATCAGCTCTTACCAACTGAACTCGTGACTCATCGGACCAGGCCACGGTTTTCCATTCATCTAGGGACCAACCGATATGCTCACGTGCCCACGAGAGTCGCTGCAAGCAATGTCGTTCTGTTAGTAAAGGCACTTGAGTCGGTCTTCTGCTGAAATAGCTCAAGAAAGCCAAATTTCTCCGCACAGTTCTAACAGACAAGTCCCTTGTACGTCCCACATTGATTTCTGCGGTTATTTGAAGCTGTGTTGCTTGTCTGTTAGAATTTACGACTCTTTGCAGACGTCGCCGGTCTCGGTCGTTAAGTGCAGGTGGTCGACCACTGCGCTGTCCATGGTGGGATGTTATGCTTGAAATTTCATACTCTCGGCACACTCTTGACACAGTGGATCTGGGAATGTTGAATTCCCTAACGATTTCCGAAATGGCATGACCCATGCGTCTAACTCCAACTAACATTCCGCGTTCAAAGTCTGTTAATTCCCGTCGTGCGGTCATCATCACGTCAAAACCTCTTCACATGAATAACTTGAACAGAAATGAAAGCTCTGCGAAAGCACTGTGCATTTATACCTGTTCTAGGCGATGCTACTGCCATCTGAAAATTTGCATATTGCTATCCCATGACTTTTGTCACTTCAGTGTATAAAGAATACAAAATATCAGTACAAAAACCATATATAAGCGTATTTGAATGATGCACAATTTTAAATTTTTGTTTTTTCGTTTTCACGTCTTTGCTCCAAAAAATCTTTTTCTTTGTAACCAGTCTTCAGAAAAAAGTTCCCAATGTCTTTTTAAATTCGCACAAGAACAAAAGATATCGATTTAAACTTTTTTCGTTCTCTTCCGAATTTTAATTCGCGTCAGCGACAGTAGCAGACGATCCATCATTTAAAATGTAACTTTTACCCAAAATAGATTGGCAACGTTAATCTTCCGTACATCGCAACTTCCTATCATCCGATTTCATCTGTCAGGCGGTTCTTAATAAAAACGAACTCCGCAAAGCAGAAAATTAAAGAGAAGATTTTTGAATTTCCAACGATGAATTCTTTTAGCAGACAATAGAAATGTCGATTTGCTCTGTGATTTTAAATAAGTAAAAAATGGAAGGGTTTTTTTCTGGATCCACACATTTAAATAAAGAGCTTGCATTTCTATGCAAAATCTTTTCCTCGTGTTATTTAAGAAAGGAAATGGAGTTCCAAAGAATTTTTTCAGAATTTTCTTTCATAAAATTTACTTGGATCACTGTTATCTCAAAGTTTTCTTTTTTTAATCTTTTTATATTTACTCTAATTCTTTTTTTTTATTTAATATCAAAGTTATATGACAATATAACTTTAACTCTTTTTATTATTTAACAATAAAAAAAAGAGTTAAAAGGAATTTCTAATAAAAAAAATCACACTATATCACTCTAAATTGCACAGGTTTGTTTTAGTTTGTCGCTCTAAATATTACATTTTGCACACTTTAGGCTAATTAGACCAGGACCTATAGATTAACGTGGATTCCGAACCACTAACATATCCATGCCGCCGCCAGGATTCGAACCTGAAACATGCGGTAGCAAAGACCAGAACGTTAGCTAATCCACCACCAGGCCGCGCATATTGGATAGGAGTTATTTGCAAGAATGTTTTTTTTTTTTTTTTTTTTTTTTTTTTTTTTTAATTTCAAATAAAAAAATTTAGATTTACGTTTTAAATAAATTCTTATACAATATTTTAAAACGTTCTTTTATGCATAATAAACACTCTTTTAAGTATAATATTTGTTATAAGTACTTATAGGAATAAAAAAAGTTTCTTTGTAATTTCTTCGTTTCGAGAGTGAAAATTAAATCATTATAAAATAAATGGTTTCACTTTCAAGTTACAGCTATCCGGCATGAAACCGATAGCGGTTGAATTTTTTTTCTCTCTCACACTTCTGAAAACTCCATTCACAACGATTAGAAGGGGGAAAAATCCATCTAAATGCACAAGTGACACCTTTTGTCATTTGTTGAAGAAATTATATCTCCTTAGTGAACTTAAAAGAAAAAAAAATGTCAGATATTGAATGAACCCCACCACCGTAAATAACAGTCTTAATAAAACTCATTCCAAACCCAAAAACCAACGAAAAAATAAGAATATGACGAATCCAAAGAGCGGCAAGTGACCGAGTTCCACCATTTCTCAGCTACACCAACACAAAATAAAGAACATCTCTCAGAGGAGCTTTTGTTAGTTCATGGAAAGAAAATTTTGTTCATACTTCCAATTCGAACTCCAAGAACACTTTTTGAACTGAGTCAGTAGTAGTAAAGGAATCGAAAACTATTTTTTCCAACTATTAAGATAAAAATTTGGCACGGTCTAGCGAAGGCATCATCTAGTTTAGCATACGCCCATTTTGAATCTTAGCCAGAAATGGCACAAACCACTGCAGCGGCAAACAGGGTGGTTCTTTTTTTATTCCACCCTCCAGTCTTCCTTCATCCTGATAAGAGACAGAATGTCTTCCTAAAAGAACAGCGACATCGGAGGAATGTGACTCAAGAAATGGAGAAGTGTTTCCGAGATTTCTGAAACTGTTCCACGCGCCATTATTATTTTTTATTAAGTGCTATCGTTCAGAAAAAAGTTTGGTTAAGTCTTACGTTACGATACTCGTATCACCATGAAACATTCGTTGAAGAAGAAAGGTAGAGTAGGATAGTTTACCAGTGAGCAGAAATAGTTTACCAGATTGAAAGACCAAACTATTTCACACCATTTAAATTACTTGCTTACATATATTTAATGTAAAGAAAAATATATGTTAGGTTTGAACTTCAAAAAAAAACATATATTTTAATGTAAAATGCATTAAAATATATGTTTGGCGTGAATTATGCAAGAAATATATATATTAATGCAAAATATACACGTGTTTGTGAAAATTGCAACACCATGAAGTGAATCGTCATAATTGAATGAAATTTAATACACAGTTGAGTGGTAGTGGTACAAATAAATGATTAAATGTTCAAAGCAAACAAACAATAACAAGAGATCGGAATCAGTATTTTGTGTAGCCACCACGCGCCGCAATAAGTGCTGCTACACGACGTGGCATGGAGTCAGACAAATTTTGAATGTCTGCCTGAGGAAGAGCATTCCATATTGTTTGTATGCGCACCCAAAGTTCGTTTGCAGAAGCAACAGGACGAGGATCACGAGCGAGACGCCGACCAACGAAATCCCACACATGTTCAATCGGCGACATGTCCGGGGAATACGCAGGCCAAGGAAGAAGCTGTACCTGCCGCGTTGCAAAGAAGGATTGAACAGTCCTAGCGATATGAGGGCGGGCATTGTCCTGTTGAAATACAGCGCCTGGCAAGCTTTGAAGGAAGGGAACAGCTTGGGGCTGTAGAACTTGGGGCGTTCACCGACATAGCGTCTGACACGAATGCGGCCATCATGGTACCACAAATTAAAGCGAGATTCGCCAGAAAACACGACATGCTGCCAATCAGCCCGCCAGTCTCTATGCTGAGCGACCCATTGTAGCCGCAGGCGGCGATGGTTTAGCGTGAGAGGGATCCTGTATAAAGGAGTCCTTGCGCGCTGTCCACGCTGCAGCAGACGTCTACGAATTGATGAAGCACACAATGAAACACCTGTAGCTATTGACCACTATGCTGGAAATTGTCTAGAGGAAGCTGTACGGTTCGTCAGCGCCATGCGGACCAGATGTCTATCATCGCGAGCTGACGTCACATTTCGGGGTCCACTCCCGGATTTCCGAGTTGTCCGACACTCGTCCGTCCACTGCTTCCAAAGACGCATCACTGTGCTGCTGTTACGCTGCACACGAGCGGCTATTGCACGATAAGACAATCCAGCTTCACGAAGGCCGATGATTCGCTCCCGTTCAAACTCTGTAAGTTGTTCAAATCTCGCTCTCTTTCGTCGAAGAGGCATAAGTAACGATTGAGCTAACGTTTACCACTAGCAGATAACTACCGATAACCATACACTCCTCGCTACAGCCATCTATTTATTCGGATCCATCCGCCGTTCAGAGGGCGCTGCTCAGCATACGCATGAGCTATGGATTTGAAATTCTAATCATTTGCATATCATGCGCTAATTTGCATTTCCTGAAAATTTCAGCTCTCTCGCGTAAGTCCTTCATGGTGTTGCAGTTTTCACAAACATGAGTTCACATTAAAATATATGTTAGATTTGAACATAGAAAAAATCGTATGTTTTAATGTAAAATGCATTAAAGTATGCCTTTTTTTTTAATTTTAAAAAACATCTATCTTTGGTTTGAAGTTCACAAAAAAAAAACTTATATATTAATGTAAAATACAATAAAATGTAAGGCTACAAGAAAAAAATATATGTGTTTATACAAAAAACATACAGACATAAAAAAAATAATATACAAAAAAAAAATGTATGTTTGCACTACAACAAAAAAAACATATATTTTAATGTAAAATAAAAACTTTATAAAATAAATAAATAGACATTAGTAAAGCCACAGCTATCCGGCGTGAAATCTTTAGCGGTTGAATATTTTTCCCCTCACACTTCTGAAAACTCCATTCATAATAATTAGAAATAAAAAGAAAAAAGAAAGAAAACGTCCAAATGCACAAGTAACAGATTTTGTCGTTAGTTGAAGAAATTATATCTCCTTATCAATTTTTTTTAAAAAACAAATGTCAAAAGTTGAATGAATCCTACCACCCTAAATAATAGTCTCAATAAAAAACATTCCAAACCCAAAACCCAACGAAAAAATAAGAATATTACGAATCCAAAGAGCGGCAAATGACCCAGTTCCACCATTTCTCAGCTACACCAACACAAAATAAAGAACATCTGTCAGAGTTTTTTTTTTTTTTTTTTTTTTTAGGGGTGGAAAGAAAATTGTATTCCTACTTCCAGTGCGAACTTGTAGAACACTTTTTTAAACTTGGTTCGTAATAGTAAAGGAAACGAAATTTTTTTTTTCCAACTATTAAGATAAAAAGTTGGCTCGATCTAGCGGAGGCATCTTGAAGTTTAGCATACGCCCATTTTGAATCTTGGCCAGATTGAACTCAAGAACTGGAGAAGTTTTTCCGAGATTTCTGAAGCTGTTCCACGCGCCACTATTATTTTTTTATTAAGTGCTATCGTTGAGAAAAAAGTTCCGTAAGGCTTACGATACTCATATCATCCAGAACCCTTTGATTAAAAGAAAAATAGAGTAGAATAGCTCACCGGTAAGCAGAAATAGTTTACCAGATTGAGAAACCTAACTATTTCACGCCATTTTCATTACTTGCTTAAATATATTTTAATGTAAAGTAAATTAAAACTTATGTTTGGTTTGAACTTCAAAAATAAACATAAATTTCAATGTGAAATACATTAAAATATATGTTTGATTTGAACATTAAAGTAAAGCATAATGTAAAATACATGTTTGG
>BPLQ01012042.1:0-18312 GCA_021605075.1 Caerostris darwini
TCGAATTTTAAAAGGAGTGAATTAATTTTTAAATTCTAAAATTTAGCACTTTATTTCGGCATTTACTTTACAGAAATATGTTAACCCATGACTTGTGCGTACTATAGCGTGTTAGGCTTCAACTGTTAAATCAATGTTGAAGAAATTATTCTTAATTGTTTTTTTTAAAACTAATTTTAAGTTGAAAAAATTTGAACGAATAGTATGCTCCCCGTTTATTTAAAAAATGTTTTTTGCTTAAAAAATTGACGAATAAGAGTTTTATTAAAAAGAAGATTATATTAGTAACATATAGGTTTTGTTATTATAGAGTTTTTGCATAACGTTTTTTTAGCGTCCGATATTTTTCTTCCTAGCGCGCATGCTCATAGGAAACATTGCGCTTGCGTATCTGTAATACTGCAGCACTGGGCTATTCCTATGAGTATGCGCGCTAGGAAGAAAAAAAATATCTGACGATAAAAAAACGTTATACAAAAACTCTCTATTAACCTACGTAACTTAAGTTAAAACATAGGTTAAATTTTTAAACAATATTTAAAATATTACAACTGTAAATTAGTTTCAGTGTTCAAATATGAGTATTTTTCCAAATAATTAATCTGTAAAACATTTATTTTTCAAAAAAAATTTGATTTCAAAATAATATTTAAAAATTATATCAGGAAAAATCAATTTCAAATTTTCATTTTCTCAGCATGAGAGATAACAAATAATCATGAACATTTATTTTTGTATTTAGTATATAAATAATAATTTTTTCTATTTCTCTCAACAGTACAAAGTCAAACTTGAAAAATGTTTGGTAGATCACATGCCCAAAGCAAATCTTCACGGAAACAGGCGCTTTAAATATTTTTGTAGAAATAAAGATCTGATTGAAACGGTAAGTTAACATGAAATATGACTTAACTCTATAAAATCAGTAACACTACGTTCTCTGATGGGCAGCGGTCGCGTGGTTGCTAGATTAAAACTAATGGAAAAGAGTTAAAACACATCCAGAAAGCGAGAAACTTATTCATTAAGACCTACCTATCAATCCTTTCGTACTTATAACAGGACTGGGAAAGAAACATCAACTACATTTTTTATTTATATTATATTTTATTATAATAAGTAATAAAAATATTGCATTGATTTAATATTGAGTTGAACTTTTGCAGCAATACAAGTGCAAAGTTTGTTTTTTCACCAATGAAGATTGGTGAAAACACAAACATTTTGTGCACACGAGGGCTAAACAAACATGGACCTACAGATTAAAGTGGTTTCTGAATCATTAACAAACATCCATGCCACCGCCAGGATTCGAACCTGAAGCCTGTGGTACCAAATGCCAGAGCGCTAGCCAATTGGCCACCAATGAAGAGATTGCAATTTTTCCCATTTCATGATTTGTGATCCAGAGAAGGCTTGGTGGATAGCGCATTGAGCTTTTAAACTCAAGGAGATTGATTTCGTAACTTTAAAAATGATACAGAACCGGAAACCTGTATCAATTAGTCCGTAAACCGAAAATTTATGTGCAATTGCAGGAAGATGGAGTGAAACCCCTTTCTTCCAATGCCACCCTTGGTATGTTCAAATTGGGGTGAACAAAGTGTGGGGGTAGTATAACAGCCCCTCGTAGTGCACGCTAATTCTGCTATATATCTTATGTTCTGGTGGTAGATGTACTCAGGTAAAAAAGGTGCCCGGTATTTGAAAATAATAGCATTTGCCATTCAACGATTCCTCTCGTGGCCCAGTAGTAGGCGTACTAACTAGCGAGCAACCCCAATCAGTAAGGATTCAACTGATAAAGTGTGCAGGCTTGGTTTATCGCTCTACGGTCATTTTTTTCCCCGCACTTTTGGTTAATTAGGCCAGGACCTACAGTTTAAAGTGGATTCTGAACTACTAACAAACATCCATGCCTCTGCCAGGATTCGAACCTGAGGCCTGTGGTACCACTAGTCAGAGCGCTAGCCAATTGGTCATCAGGCCGCCAAGTGTGCAGGAGAGCTCACATTTTAATCTAATGCAGGCATTCGCTTCAGGCAATTGGGATAATATAAGTAAAGAGTTTCGCATCGATAATCGGGCTGCCTGGAATGAGAGTTTTCTGGATTTTCTTCCGTACCACACAAATGCAGAGCAATCGCCTCTAAAATTTTTCGCTTTCTCTTATCGATGGGCATATATACATGGAACACAAGATCCACTATTGTTTAAAAGAAACTATTTTTTTACGAATTTTTCATATGTTATCCAGAGGTATGCATTTATTTTGCATGTATGCATTATGTATTACGCATACATTACCTTTATGCATTATTTCCATTGATAAAGAAAAAAGTAAGATTAAAAAATTTTTTTTTAATAATGTTATTAAAATCACTATTAAAAAAATTATTTTATAAAAAAATGTCCGTATTGTTTTTTTTTTAATATTTTGAAGCCATAAAAAAATTATAACATGATAATATTTAAGAGTTCCTTAAATATATAATTTTTTTTAGGTCTATGACTGTTTAGAGCACGATTTCTCTACGGTAAGTTATTGAACAATTTTATTTTCAGGCATAAAAACATAATTTAAACTTTTCTACATATAGAAATTACAAACTACTGACACCGTATAAAGAAAAAGACTACTTTTTATAATTTTTAATAATTTACGATGCCATATTCAAAGCCCATTGGTAAAATACGCATGCTAGAAATGCGTCCAGATTTGAAACATTTTACTGAACGTTAGTCTGTTCCAGGGCACTGCAATTTCAATTTTAAAAAATAAGCCACATTATCACCTCTTATGAGTAAGCCTCCAGTAACCTTTCGAAAGACCGTACATTCTTTGATGCGTCAGCAAAATTCGATAATAATCTGAGCGGAAATTCTGCTTCCCCGAAAGCTGGCAAACGAAACGCATTCGTTTGGATTTTCATACAAATTGCAACAAACCGGTTTCATATGCGGGCAACCAAGCTTTCTTTCTCAAGTTTAAAAGCATCTTAAACGTAACAAGTTTTCAAAAATCGAACGTATAGTTGTTAAATATTTCAAGTTGGTTTAAGTAAGCAATCAGCAACATCAGCTAGTTCTTTTAAGTAAAGACTAAAATCTAGCGCCTCCATTCTAGCTGCAAGGGAAATAATATTTTTCGTTTAAAAGTTTAACTGATCAATTTCCCAGAGGTGATTGGAATTGTTATTGAAACTCATCTGAAATTGTTTATAAAACAAATTAACTCTCTCTCTCTCTCTCTCTCTCACCTTTCCAGAAAAATTGCAACATAAAATTTGAAAGAAAGCGCCACATGGTCAATTAAATATGTTGTCTATCTCAGCATAAATCAAACGAAATTCTTAATTTTGGAACACTTAGCATAGCATTTTCGGAAGTGGAAGCTTTATATTTTTTGAAATCTGGATCACAATCACCCATTCAGTTTCCTTCTCTTTCTTAGCATCTAAGAAAACGTTCATGAATTTTTTTCTGCAGCAACTTTCCAGCTTAAAATAATATCATCATAATTAAAGAAGTTCTATAAAAATACAATCCATCAAGCACATTCGAGCCATCTCGGATTAAACAGACTCGGTTTAACGGATTCGGACTATTGCAACTTTACAATACATTCCTCAAGCACATCTAAGCCTATCTCAGATGAAGCAGATTCGTTTTAGCTGGATTCAAATTATTTAGTAATTATACGAATTATTGTAACATTACAATACATTCGTCAAGTACATCTGAGCCATTTCGGATTAAATAGACTCGGTTTAGCGGGATTCGAATTATTGTAACATTGCAATGCATTCATCTAGTACAACTGAGCCATCTCTGATTAAACAGACTCGCTTTAGCGGTATTCGAATTATTGAGTGATTGATTATTCGAATTATTCTAACATTACAATGCATTCGTCAAGCACATTCGAGCCATCTCAGATTAAGCAGACTCGCTTTAGCGGGATTCGAATTATTGCAACATTAGATTGAATTTGTCAAGCACATCTGTGCCATCTCGAATTAAACATGTTCGATTTAGCGGGATTCGAATTACTGAGTAGTTATTCGAATTATTGTAACATTACAATGCATTCGTCAAGCATCTCGGATTCAGCAGACTCTGTTTAGCGGCATTCAAATGAATTATTGTAACATTTCCATACATTCTTCAAACACATCTAAGCCATCTCGGATTTCGAATTATTGTATAATTATACCAGTTATTGTAACATTGCAATGCATTTTCATTAAGCACATCCGAGTCATTTCGGATCATGATTCAGTTTAGCGGGATTCGATTATTGAGATTCTATTATAAGTTTAAATTATTGATCAAAGAATTTGTACCGATACACAAACGAAGAAATTTATAAGTACTTTATTTATTGTAAATATTATTAAAGTTTTTAATTCCTTTTAATTACAGATGACCAACGAAGATAAGAATTCTATGAAAAAATTCAACGTAAGTTTTTCTGCTCCATATGTCTAATACTTCGTACATTGGAACAATTTCAAAAATACTGTTGAATGGTTTGTTTAGATTCAAACAACTGTCGCGTTATAAGTAACTAATTCTTGTATAAAAATTTAAGTAGTTGTTAATGAATTAAATAATAAAAGCAAAGTTCTTACAATCTTATTATTTATTTTTTTCAGGAGTGTTCTGAAAAGATCAAGATGAAGTATTGTAGACATTAGAGAATTAATTATAATTTTTTAAAAAAACTTTTCAATGCTGAATAACAACTTTAAGTTAATTCACATCAAAAACTGTATTGTAAAACTTTTGAAGTAATAAATATATGCATACCGGTTTCTCTGTGTTTAGATTTCAGCATCACAACACTGCTCGCATCTTAAGCCACATCCAGACGAGAGTATGAGAACTAGCGAGTCAGTCTCACGAACCAATTACAAACCGATTTGTCTCAGTGTGGACAAAACCCTCGTAATGTGTCATCTGCCACGGCCCCATTTTCGCACATCAAAGAGTTTCTCTCCGATCACAATTTCGAGCACCTGTCACTCAAATTCAGAGATAACGTGTCTTGTTTCTGGATGTGAGACGGGGTCGTCCGTAACGAGATCGACTCGCTTGTCTCATACTCTCGTCTGGACGCCGCTTCACATTCGGTTATACGGCGCTTTTGAAATTTTTACATTCGGTTATATAGCGGTTTTGAAGTCATACAATAACTTGCACTTTTATTTCATTAAAAAAGCCTTGTACATAACACCCAATCAAACATTCCTTCTCAACTTTGAATTATTGAAATATAAAAAAGTAATAATAAATAAAGAATAAAAAGATTTTTCCTCTGATATCACGATTCATATTTTAAGAGTCAATGCGTAAAAGAACAGGGGAAATAGAAAGAATTTTAGAAATTGAAAATTTTTTAATATAATTCGAATATTAATAACTTTAACTAATGTTTTTAATAAACGAATTATATTCAAAAATTTTATAGTTATGATAGTAATCAATTTTATTGATTTATCATAAATATAAAATTTATGATAAATCAATTATTATTATTAATTTTTATTCGTTCTTCTATTATTGATTTATCAATCAATAAATTGTTATGATAATAATCAATTTCTATTTTAATGTGGACAAAACCCCTAGAATGAATAAAAATTATAACTAAAATATGCTAAATATATATAGGGAGTGGACACAAAATTCCCCGACAAAAAGGTGATTGAGTGAAATCGCTAAAATAATTCTTCAAAGCGTGATGAGATAGGAATAAACACAAAGAAATAAGTACGGAAAACTTTTATTGGATGGTATAGGTATAAAAGAGCTTGTTGACGCTCAGAACAAATAAAATTATTACAGTAATGGTGCCGTCGAACATCACTGAATATGGCACAGCTTCGTAGGGGACACGTTCGAAAGTTCCGGACGTTTTCTGGAATTTGACTACATATTCTAGTGCCTCATAAACGAGTGATTTCAGTTGATCTCAGATACTGAAGTCCAAGGTCTGACGAGCGTGGAAGTCAAGCAATGGCACCTGTGTGTCCAATCCATTTTCTAGAGCACGTTGCATTGAGGTGAGCATACATGTGGCGGGAAAAATAGGGTGAGGTACCATCTTGCATGAACCATATTATACTGCCGCACGTGAACAGGTAAACGAAGCTGCAAACCCGAAGGACCTTCTGCACCCAATTGAGGTATATTGTAGCGATGAGGCGTTTGGGTAGCAACCCTCCAAACGTCAATGGATTTCATATACCCCCTAAACTTGCGTGTGTGTATAATACATAACAAAATCTCTGCTAAATTAAATTTTGGATTAATGAATTAAAACGGCGATTTAGAAAATTTGCGGAAGCATTATAAACTTATTCAGAAAAAAATAAACCATTTAGAATAGAAAAACGTCGGTTAATTTTGCAATGCATTGTAGCTGCAAAAGTTAATAAATTTTGATGGGGGATCTAACGTTATGTACATGCAATACAGTATTAGGATGCACCTGAAGAGTTATTAATTTTTGATTTTGTGTTTCCACAGAATAATTAATTGTCATGTCTAAGAATGTCAGCGCTAACTCAGGTTTATAATTGGTTAACATTCATTGACATGAGATTTTAATCTTCAGTAGAAACCCACCTTAAGTGGATACTTTTCGGTTGTTAACTACACAGTGGATTTGATCGAAAGGTCGCGTACATGAGATAACTTGTACTAATGTGTAGGAATTAAAACTTCATATCAAGCTGCTATTTGTTCTCGGATCTATAGTGTGATATCACACATCATTTGAGTAAACATTAGGCGTTCTCACATCGAAACATTTTGTAGTTACATTGGAGGTTAATTTTGTAGTTACATTTTATTTATAATTTTTTATATGACATTAAATTATGAGTAGTAATTCTAGGTTAACTTGTTCAGTATATCCTACAATTATATTAATTGAGAGAGATTAAAAATAAGTTTATTAATGTGGTTATTAAACTTTGGAATATAACAGTTAAAAATCGTTTTATATTGAATTAAAAATTTCAGTTAATACATTTTATAATAGATATAAAACTGAAGTCAGCTATTATAAAAGCATTTCATTTTTAAGATTAATGTATAACACACATTCTAGGCAAAATAATTCTGAAATTTTTGATATTTTTTTGATATTGATATCTGTGACCTCGTGTTCACTTTATGCACAAGCAGTAAATCTAGCACATAGAATAGGCTGATACTTTGTAGGAAGATTTCCAGTTGCAACTAACTAGTATTTGAGTATAGAAATGTAGGAAAAACCCCCCCGGAAATTTTCAATAGGCTATGCAAGATACTTTGGTAAGCCGTCACAATCGCCATCGAATCGCCACAATCGCCAATCGCCTCCTCGTTGATGAAAGCAGTGACTGCAACGTACGGCCAAAAATAAAATTTAAAAAAATTACAATAGAAAAATGAAATATTTATAATATTCCCTTCAATTCTTAATTTCATTTAATATTAAAGAAAGGATAATAGTTTTTAGTTTGTTAAACGCATATTTAATTTACTCGGATTTTAAAGTTAAAAAATTTAAAAAATGAGCATATATTTAGAAATTATTAAAATTAAGAAAACTTTTCTTTTGGAATGAAATTTTTCATTAAAAATTTTTTATAAATAATGTAGTAATATAAAAAGCTCTGGGTATCAAACAGGTTTCGGGTTTGAGTCCCGACGGTGCCATGGATGTTTGTAGTGGTTAGGAATCCACTTCAAGCCGTAGGTCCCTGTCTAATATCGCTATCGAGCGTTGGACATACGCTGGCAGCCTTACCCCGTAAGAAGAAAACACAATTTCCTGTTTCGGAATCTTCCAATAGGCAGAAGGCCTTGGCCCACCATGGAGCAGTTGAAGTATTATAAGAAGTATTTTAAACAACAACAAAAATACATAAGTGTACAACTATTAAATAAATTAGCACACCATCGGACTATCGAAGTATTATAAGAAAACAAGATTACAACAATTAAATTAATTAGCAGATTTTTTTTTTTTTTTTTTAAACTAGAAAATTTAAGTTTGTTAAAAAAAAGTGTTTTTAAAAAGTTAAATGTTTTTAAAAAAACTTCATTGAAGAGGTAAAGAAGTTTCAATCACCAAAAAAAATATCTCAGTAATTTAAAATAAGTTAGTATTTATATAAAATAAATCTCCATTTATTTCCTTTATTTTTATACATTCTGCGTTATTACAACTTCAAAAATAAATACAAAAAATTTAATTCATTCATAAATTTTTATTTATCATGTACCAATATGTTCTTTTAACGGAATAATTTAATAAATAATGAAAAATAAATGTATGCATTTTCATAATCCCACACATAGCAAACTCTGTCGTTAATTGTGTATATTTTTAATAAGCTGAGCAATGCATAATTTATCAAAAAAAAAAAAAAAAAAATCTTTCTTTCTTTAAAAAAAAAAAAACTGTTGGATAACCTGTTGGTTCCCCAAATCATAGGTTTCAGATTCGAGACTCGATAATCTGTTGTTGTTGTGTTTAATCCTCAGTATCCTACAGTGCGGGATAGATATTTCGATTGAAGAAGAAAATATTATTCACCATACTAAAGAACATCAATAAGGTTTAAAAATCACATGAATAAATATAGACATTAGTAGTTTATCATAAAACAATAACAGAATGAATAGTAAAATCCCAAACATTTATTGTAACGTAACCAGATTTTTTATGAACTAAGTTCTCTTATGCAGACGTAAAGTTCATTTTTACGTTATGTCACGCGAAACTAAAATGAAATGTTAACTTAAATTTTACTCTAGGTAAGTTACAACGTTAGAGTATTCGAAGATTACTTTCCGCTTACAAACATAAGTTAGTTCGTCATCGCTTTGAGTTATAGAAAATAAATAATATAGATATTTTTTTTCAACTATGCTTTATAATTCTAACATGTAAAACAAATACGGGCCAAATCGCAAAATAGGGGCGGTAGATTTAGCGATTTTTCTTATAGCGCCAACTGAGCGTTAAGTAGCCAAATGTGGTAACTTGTATTTCTTGTACTGTTTGCAATTCACTTCACTTACAGTCGCAGCCCTTTTCTCGGCGCACTTTGGTGACTTTTTATGCCAAAGCCCAACGGTCCGCATTCAGTGTTTTCGATACCAATCGAGATTTGACGCGTTTGAGGCGCAAAAAGAAATTGACCGATCCTTTTGAAATTCCAACATCATCAGCAAGGTCTCTAATTGTAAATCGACTGTTTGGAAGTACCAAATCTTTACATTTTTTGACGTGAGCTTCGTCGGTCGAGTTTGATGGTCGACCAGAGGGCTCTTCGTCTTCAACGCGTTCTCTGCCTTCTTTGAATCGTTTATAAAACTTGTAAACATTTCTTTCCGATATAGGAATGGTCACCGAAAGCCTTCTGCAACATTCTATACGTGTTCGCAAAAAAATTTAATGCTAGTTCTTTTCTCAATGAATTGAGACATTTCAAAAATCACCGGAATCAGTTTTAGCGTCTCAGAAAACTAAGCGTAACTCAAACACTAATGAATATTTTGACGTCAAATTTCACACAGATGTCAAAGATAGTGCCAGCAACCAAAAACAGGAAAAAAATTGAAATTCCATAAGCCCCGGGAATTTTAAATTGAAAATGGATCTTACTTTTTGAACACAATAGTAAGGGGAGTGTAACATGGCCCTTGGTACACCGTGGGTAACGCTAAATATGCTGCATTCTTACCGTTGCAGAGAAAACTGAGCACAAAACAATGTTTTTGGTATAAAGCAATATAAAATAAATCTGATTCTTTTTAATTCTTCAACATTCCTTTTTATAAAAGTAGAAAATAAGGCAACTGAAATATTACGAAATTTTAAACAACCAAATTATCCTTTATCTTTCAAGTTGATTTTCTGCTAACAATTGTGAATCTAAAATTTAAAAAAAAATTTCTTAAAGAAAAATAAAGTTTCCTGGAAAGGTATTAAAACGAGATTGGGCGAGTATTTTAGATTATGAAAACTATTTTTTTTACTAGTGAGTAATAAAATTGTCATGAAAATTAAGAAAATTTATTTATATTATATTTCATTTTGTAAATTAATACAAGCAAACAAAATTAATTTACTGCTTTTTGAAAAAAATTGTTTGAAAATTTTCGATTAATTGTATATATTATAACCATAATGTATTTAAAAAAGTATTTTATTCAATAACACAAAAACAAGTAAAATATTTACAAGAGGTTTACGAAACCAGTTCAAAGAAATGTGCCAATTAGTACAGCAGGTGCTAACAATATGCTTTTAAAACATTCTCTATAAATCACGATTCATTAAGAGACCCCCTGAGTCAATTTTTTCAAAATTACGTTTATTTTGTTGTCTCTTTCAAAAAGAGATTTGCAACAGAACACTTGTATGGTTGTTAAAAAATCTTATAATAGCTAAATAAAATCAGACGCTAAAAAAAATTTTAAGATTGATTTAAAAAATTAATAGGGTTTTATATCTCCCAGCATTTTCGTATTATTGATTTATATAGTTTTTCAAACAAACGATTTATTTAATTAAGAATAATGAAAAAATCTCTTCAAAATAATTCAAACAAAAACCATATTTTTCGCATATTTTCCAAAAATAATTAGCAATATCATCTATCAAAAAAAATTTAAAGTCAAACTTATATTCAGGAAGTGATTAAAACAAGTAATATAAAAACATTTTTTTTAAGTCAATTCCTATTTTTTTTTCACTATATTGCAGAAAGTCCTTTATAAATAATTTTCATTCATTTTTTTATGTTTATCTGGAGCCATCTATTGGTAGATATGTGCAACTTTAATATAAAAAAACTAAAATTAATTAATTAAATTTAATGAATGAATTAATATTTGAAAAAACTGTATTAACATCAAGTGTCATCCACTACAAGTTCAAAAAAAATGTATTTGAACTTGAGTGGATGAATAAAAAGTATTTTATTAACGATTGAAAATTTGAACAAGATATATATAGGGAGAGTGTGAGCTAATAGAAGGAATTGAAAAAATTAACTTTTTAATTCATACTTAACAAAAAAGTTTTCAATTTCGTTCTGTCTTGTTTTTTTAAAAGGATTCTGAAAAAATTTTTCAATAAATTCTTAGCTACTAAATATTATTTATTATTAAATTAAAATTATTAATATAAAACATTTCAAACTTTCAACTCATTGATATATTTCAATATGTACAGTAAAAAATAGATTTAAAAAAATGGAACATAAAAATGTTTACTGAAAAGAATAAACTCTATTACATCTTCTTTTGCTTGATGTATAATTAGTGAGAATACATTGAAGGGAAAAAACGCATATTATATTCGAAATTAAATCCTCTTATAACTTAGAAAGCTTTTAATTCTGAAACGTCGATCAGATGAAATAGAATAAAATAATAAACATCAGATAAAATAAACATAAAATAAATTAGAATAAAATTAAACATACGTGTTGTTTTATAATTATGGGCAGTTCCCCCTGAGGTCATTCGAAACTAGACTATCTTATACAAGAACTGATACAATATCTTATACAAGATACTTAGCAAATTAAGCATTACATAAGTTGAGACAGACTGAACAATAATTGCAGAACCAATGTTAAAAAATTACACTCTCGCGGCATCAGGTCCGATTACCAAAAGATTTTTTTTTGTTGCCATTTTAAAAAAAATACATTCAGCTTTTAAACAATTTTAATTTGGAATACAAATTGTGTTCCAACTCATAGAAAAAAAATATTTTGCGTGAGTTTCTTTTGAATGATTTTTTATTTCATCATCAAAAATTATATACAAAATTAAATTCACACATCTGGCATATATCATTCCCACATCTACACAGAATTTTTATACTTTAAAGTAAGAATGTTCAGAATTCTAACAGTTTTAGAATATCTAAGAATTTCTAACAGAAAATCATGCTTAATTTAAGTCTTAAAACTGAAATATTTTGCAAGAGTTACTTTTGAACGATTTTGTGCTGTTCAACTGCAATATCAATTAAATTTGCACATGAAATGAAGAATAATTATTTTTCGAACGATACCTATTTAGAAAAAAACTTCTGTTTTTATTTTTGCCTTTTTTCATCTGAATTTGCATTCCAATTATAGTAAAAGCGTTTTCGGAAAAATATAGATTAATTTATTGATTTTTTATTAATTCGTTAACGCAATCCTTAATTATTCTAGCATTTCTGCAACATGAGCGAGTTATATTTGGCTGCTTAATGTTTGGGTAGTGAAGGATATCTATGAGATACAAGGCTTAAAAAATAATTTATTTAAAAAGAATTGCGAAACACTGCGTTGACATATTGTTGCTATTACTGTTTTATTTTATGTTCTCACATTTTAAAAGATACCATATCCATAGATTATAATAAAATGCGCAAAACTGGCAATTCTTTTATGGTATTTTATGCAAATAATTACTATTTTAAGATTTTAAACATATCTACTTACAAGTCAAAGTTTTATTTAAATTATAATCATTAAGTACTTACTTTATAGGACAGATAAGAGACTTATACTACTGTGCCCAAAAAAGTAAGACCACTTATTATTTTTCAAAAACTCTTTATTTATTCTTCCAAATTTATTTCATTGCCTTCAGGGTAATCCCCTCTGGACACAATGCACTTACGCCAACTTTTTTTTCCAATCCTCAATACATGCTAAAAAGTCATATCAGCAGGGTCGGCCTTCAAAGCACGCGGCGATTCACGTTGAATCTCTTCAATCTACCTCGGAGTGGTCTTTTGAGTTTATGGAATAGCCAGAAGTCGCACGGTGTGAATACGGTGATTGTGGAACGATATGCGTTTCATTTTTGACGAAAAGGTCACAAAGAATCAATGCAGTGTGAGATGGCGCATTCAGTGTTTTCGATACCAATCGAGATCTGACGTGTTTGAGGCCCAAAATGGAATTGGCCGATACTTTTGCAATCCCAACATCGTCAGCAAAGTCTTTAATTGTAAATCGACGGTTTGCAAGCACCAAATCTTTAATTTTTGGGACGTGAGCTTCGTCGGTTGAGGTTGAGTGTCGACCAGAGGGCTCTTCGTCTTCAACGCGTTCTCTGCCTTCTTTGAACTTTTTATACCACTTCTAAACATTTCTTTCCGATACAGGAATGCTCACCGAAAGCCTTCTGCAACATTCTATACGTTTCCGCAGACAAAATTTAATGCAAGTCCTTTTCTCAATGAATTCAGACATTTCAAAAATCGCCGGAATCAGCTTTGGCGTCTCACAAAGCCAAGCGTAACCCAAATACTGATGAATATTTTGACGTGAAATTTCACATAGATGTCAAGGACAGCGCCAGAAACCTAAAAACGGAAAAAAAAATTGATATTCCATAAGCCCCGGGATTTTTAAATTGAAAATTGGTCTTACGTTTTGGACACAGTAGTAGGACGTCCGTTAATCATTTTAAATTGAAATAAAGACTCGAAGTTACATATTTTCTCTACTCCATTTCTCTAGACTATAACCAATATGAATTGCGATATACAACACGAGATTTGACGTTTATCTGAGATATTTCATTTGAGATGTCAAGACAACATCGTGTTCATACATACAAACAAGCTGATGCTGACCATTTTTTTCTTTTCTTTCGAAGATCTTAAAAATATCTACTTACAAGTCAAAGTATTGTTTTAAAGCTTTATTTAAATTCTTCTCATTAAGAACTTACTTCTAGGACAGGTAAGATCTTACAGGACACGCATTAATAATTTTAAATTGAAATAAAGATTCAAAGTTACATATTGTTTTCTCTATTCCATTTCTCTAGACCGTAATCAATTTTAATGGCGATATACAGCATGAGATATTTCATTGGAGATATAAAGACAATGATTTCGTCAATAGCACTCACTCACTCACTCATCTAGCGGACTGTATGTTTAATCACACTCACACAATAAAAAAACCAAAAGTTTAAAACTTAACAAGAACACTTTATTTTCACTAAACAGTCACAGCCACTCGCAGCCGTGCTGTTCTCTCTTGCTGCTCTGGCATTACACTGACTCAGACTCGGACTTATGCTCACGCAGGAGCATGAGTACACACACTTTTTTCGCCGCTAGGGGTATCCTTGCACGTAAGCGCGAACATACCGCCCGGCGTTGACATGTTCACATTCAAGTCTTTAAGAATTCAAATATTCACAAAATTCTCAAATTATTCACTTATACACTGATCACACAAAAAATACACAATAAAAAAATACATTTTCCTAAAAATATTCACACAATAAGCAGATCACAAAAAATACACAAAATAAAAATTAATTTTCCTCATTAACACTAGGCAAAGGTACGATATTAACTACTGGCCTTTTATATGTGCCAGTTTTATCTTTTAAAGTAACCACTCTTGTTACTTTATCTTCACCTGGATGAGTTTTGATAATTCTGGCCAAATTCCATTTTAAAGGACAATAATTATCAGGATTTTTAATTAGCACCAAATCACCTTCTTTTATATCTGCTTTACCCTTAGACCATTTAGGTCTATTTAACAGCTTATTTAAATACTCCGATGACCATTTTTTCCAAAGATGTTGAGTCATTTTTGAACCAATTGCCAACGGCTCAATCGATTCATTGGAGTTTCATTAAAATTAGGTTCAGGCAATGTAACTAAAGATGAACCAATTAAAAAATGTGCAGAAGTTAATGCTTCCACATCATTTGGATCACTTGAAAGTGGGCAAAGGGGTCTAGAATTAAGAACTGCCTCAATTTGAACAATAAGAGTTAAAAACTCTTCATAGCTTAAAATTGTTTTCCCTACAATACGTTTCAAATGGTATTTAAGAGATTTGACACTAGATTCCCATAGTCCTCCAAAGTGTGGAGTAGTAGAGGGATTAAAGAACCACTTAATACCTTCATTAGCCATATAATTCTCAATTTCTTCTGCACTCTTAAAGTTAAATAAAGATTTGAGATTTTTTTAACAATTCACTATTGTTCGGGATAGAATTACCCTTCTCCAAGATTTGAAGTTCTTTTATGAAAGTAGTCCTCTGAATGTTTTTAACAATACATCCAATGACTGTGAAAGTTCACTACTTGTCAAAGTACCAGATGTCCGATGTAATGGGTTTCTTATATTGTTGATAAATCTTTTGCACCAGGTGACGATTCTCTTGAGTTTTGTAAATGAAGAACAGTTATGAATAACATCTAAAGGCTCCACAATATGAGTCACGGCACACACTTGATTTACTGCTGACAGCTTCAGCTCACTTGAAATCATATCCTCGTCCTTTGATGTAAGATCTCCATCCACAAGCCCCACCGTTCCTCCAGGATACTCGTTGTTCACTAAAAATGGTGGTTCACTCCACCATAACTCATTCTCTTGGAGTATCTGCATGTAGACCACGGGAAATGATGTCGGCACTGTTCATTTCAGACGGCACAAAATTCCAGTCTTTGACATTTGTAAATTGCTGTATTTTTGATACGCGATTAGACACAAATGTTTTTAAGTAACACGGTTCTTTCATTATCATTTCATTTCTCTTTATCGAGGCCTGGATAATTTTCGAATCTGTCCACAAAACAGTTCGAGACACATTACTTTTTAAAGATATTTTCACTTTGTGCACTAATTTGGATAGCAGCACGACAGCACAGAGCTCCAATCGTGGAATTGAAATGGTTTTGATCGGGGCAACTTGAGATTTGCTCGCAATTAGTTTCACAAACACTTGCCCAGAAGCACTGCAAGATTTTAAATAAACCACTGCTCCATAGCGAATTCACTAGCATCTGAGAAGCCATGAAGTTCGATGCATATCGGTTCACTGATACATATGCATCTTGGAATTTTAATGTTGTTGATAGTTGTTAAAGCTATAAGAAATTCCTGCCCTTTTTAGGCAAATCATCATTCCAGTCCAGTTTTATTAGCCACAGTTTTTGCAAGAAAATTTTTGCCTTTGTCAAAATTGGGCCAAGTAAACCCAAAGGATCAAAAATCTTTGCTACGGTTAATAACACTGCACGCTTTGTAAACGAATTACCACAGTTTACTTTCACTTTGAAGGAAAAACAATCTTTGCTAGGTTGCCATATTATTCCTAATGTTTTTATTTCCTCTGGAGAAAAGGAGTAATCAGCCTTGTCACTCTCCGTCAGAAAATTTCCGCTGCTGCACCACTGATGTAACTGCATTCCACCTCTGTCCAGAATTTCTGTTAATTCTTTAGTAAGTCTGAGAGCTTCCGTTACAGTATTTGCGCCGGAAAGGACATCGTCCATATAAAAGTCCTCTGCCAATATAGGTGCCCATATTGGAAAGTTATCTTTCTCATCTATTGCTAATTGCTTAAGTGTATGCGTAGCTAAAAAAGGAGCACTAACTGTTCCGTATGTGACAGTTGCGAGTTCGTATTCTTTAACTGGCTCATTAATTCCGTCTTTCCGCAAAATACGCTGCAATTTTCTTTGACTGGGGCAAATGTTTATGCTTCTATACATTTTTTTAATGTCGGCTGAAAATGAATAATTGTGCTTACGAAATCTAACCATAATTGAAAAAAGGTCGTCTTATATTACCCCTCCGTTATATTGTAAAGAATTAAGCGAATATCCTTTTGTTGTAACGGAAGACGCGTTAAACACGACACGAAGCTTTGTTTTTAATTTGTCGGGACGGTATACACCTAAATGAGGTATATAATAAGTACCCTCAGTTTCTTCACTTTCTTTAATTTGATTCATGTGACCCATTTCTTCATATTCACGAAAAAAATCTTTATATAACAATAAATAGTCAGGATCTTTCACTAATCGCCTCCATAAGGAATCTAACCTTTTTAGCGCAATATCTCTAGATTTTCCCAAACACTTAGGATCTTCTTTAAGGGGCATTTTAACTACATATTTCCCTTCTATATCTCTATAAAAATTATTTTTGTAATGCTCTTCACATATCCGAGTTTCATTATTAGGAGGAATGTCCATTTCTATGTTTTCTATTTCCCAAAAATATTTAACAGTTTTATCTAACTGCTCATAATTATCTCTAATTAATCCACAATGAATATTCTCATTTAAATCACAAGGAACACTTCCGGAAACAATATATCCGAAACACGAATTTTGTAAAACTAAGCCAGATGCAGGGGGATATATTTGTCCTGATCTCAAAAGGCTATAAAAAACCTCTGCGCCTAATAAAATATCTATTCTACCTGGAATGTTAAATTGTGGATCCGCTAACTCAATATTACTCAAATCATACATATTAACTTTTAATATTTTACTAGGAGTTACATTAGTAATTCGAGGAACAACTAAAAATTTCAACTCTTTTTCGTAGCTATTTATTTTTTAATTTAGCAGTAACTTGCGTTTTAATATTTAAAGACGCGTCATTTAATCCTGATACTACTAGATTAGTTTTTTCTTTCTTTAAATTAAGTCTATCCGCACATTCTCTCGTTATAAAACAGGCCATTGAACCTTGATCTAAGAGCCCTCTTACTTCGTATGAATTTTCTGAATTATTACATAAATAACATGTAGCTGGGCTCAATAGAACTGTCTTGGATCCACTTGACATAAAGCTCGTAGCTGCAAATAATTTATTACTATTTCGAGAAGTGCTTTCTTCGACGGGTATAAACTCTTGAGCTGTGGGGGAAAACGAGGTATTGGAACTGATTTCATTACGTTCTTTCTGATACAACTCATCGCGATTCTCTGCGCTTTCGCGTGGGTAGTGTAAACTTTTATGGTGTTTACGTTTACAAAAACAAGATACTTTCGATTTGCAATTAGACACTGAACAATTAATCTGTAAACAATTAAAGCACATATGGTTTTGTTTTACAAGCTCAACTCTCTCATTCACTGACATTTTTAAATAATTTGGACAATTAGAAATATGGTGATTTTTAGTACATAAAATACAATTTGAATCTTTTATGCCCGAAACAAACACTTTTGACACAATTTTAGAATTTTTAAATTTAGTTTTACTTTTTTGAAAATTACTTGTGCTTTCGTAAATTGACTTCCCACGCGATGCAACATAAATATCACATTCTTCAGCTAATTTTACTGGGGGGAACCAACTATCTGCTTGTTGTATACCATTTGAGATGCGATTTCTCTATCTAAAGTTTGAAATAATTTATCAGAAACTATTAATTGCTTTAATGTTTCAAAATCCGACAGTTTTCTTAATTTTAAATAATATTCAAAATTAGTAGTTAAGCGCGACG
>BPLQ01012042.1:18412-28606 GCA_021605075.1 Caerostris darwini
TTTTCTAAAATTATCTAAGCATGCTTGTGGTGAAGGCTCATACTCTCGCAACACAACTGACTTAATTGTCTCATAGTTTTTGATATCTTTATCACTTAAATAAGTTATTATATTAGAAGCTTTTTCTCCTAATAAATTTAACAGAAACTCAGCTTTATATATCTGAGGTACTTCTTTAATATTAAATGCGCGCTCTAAAGAATTACAGAAAAAACTCCACCCTTCGGTCGAGTGGGGATTCTGACAGTTAATGTTCTAACACTTTTTATTACTTGATCAATAGTATCTGGTTTGGCTTCACCTTCACACACTTCTGACTTACTTTCATTTTTAATTTTTGCGAGTTCTAATTCATTTTTAACTCGTTTTAATTTAATTTTTTCCAGATCTATTTGCCGTTGCTCCTCATTTTTTACGATTGTCAATAATCGTGTTGGCAATGTCTTTGACCATGTCTGGTCTATTTTTAAACACATCACTTTGTTCAATTGCATCATATAAATCTGAAATTGGTAATTTTTCAGATACTATCAAATTTATTTCTGCGGCAATGAGCCGCAAATCTCTTTTTTTTTTTTTTGCACCTTTAAACATGTTTGCGCAAAATATTAAATACATGGATCTCAAAGTTCCACTTACTTTTTTCACAAAGCCTTTCACTTGACTTATGCTATCCACAGGTTTGAGCCACTCTCCGGCTCTGCCAGGACCCAATGTTATCGTCAATAGCACTCACTCACTCATCTAGCGGACTGTATGTTTAATCACGCTCACACTAACACAATAAAAAAACCAAAGGTTTAAAACTTAACAAGAACACATTATTTTTACTAAACTCTCTCTTGCCGCTCTGGCATTACACTGACTCAGACTCGGACTTATGCGCACGCAGGCGCATGTGTACACACACTTTTTTCGCCGCTAGGGGTATCCTTGCGCGTAGGCGCGAACAGACAACCTTGTTTTCATACATGCAAACAAACTGATACTGGCCATTTTTTCTATTCTCTTAAATCATGAAATGCTGTGCTTTTTCTGATGATTTTAAGATTCTAAACATATCTAGTTACAAATCATTTAAAGTTATTATTTCATTTTAAAGTTTTATTTAAATTCTACTCATTAAGAACTTATTTCATAGGACAGGTAAGATCTTAGATGACACGCATTAATCCTTTTAAATTGAAATAAAGACTCAAAGTTACATATTATTTTCTCTATTCCATTTCTCTAGCCCGTAACCAACTTGAATTGCGATGTACAACATTAGGTATTTCATTTCAGATATCAAGACAACATTGTTTTGATATCTCAAACAACATACATGCAAACAAACTGATGCTGGCCATTTTTTCTTTTCTCTTAAATCATGCAATCTTTACTATTTCTGATGATTTTAAGATCTTAAAAGTATCTATTTACAAATCAGAGTTTAATTTTAAAGCTTTATTTGAATTCTAAACATTAAGAACTTATTTCATAGGACAGGTAAGATTTTACAGGACACGCGTTAATCATTTTAAACTGAAATATTGACTCAAAAGTTTCATATTTTCTCTAGTCTATAAAAAATTTGAATTGCGATATAATATAAAAAAAGAGATATTTCATTTGAGTTATCAAGACAAAATCTTGTTCATACATACAAATAAACTGATGATGGCCTAAAAAATAACATCTGGGAGATATGTAGCGAAAGTTCGTTAGTTTAATTGTTATCAAACAAATTGTAGTGAAATAAGAAAATAATGAAATAATTACTGACAGGTTTTTTTCACGTCGACTTATATTTTAAATTTTCTTATCATTAAAATTAACTAACTTCTATATACGAAAAATACGATTTGATCTTAAAACAATACAATGACGTACTACATCAACGAATGAGGCCGCAAAAGCAATAAAGAACGACGCACCTGGATGTTTTCACTCGAAATGGCAAATGAATTTCTTTTAATTTAAAAGTAACATTTTTCTTAATTGAAAACGAGCAGGTATAAAATGCCCCGAGCAAGAAGGCTTGTCATGAGTACTTCACTCAAAAGAGATTGGAAGTCATACTTAAGCTACAAACCAAACCGAAATAATGAATACCTTGGTGATTTTTTCTATCGCCTTCGTTCTTTTGGACACGTGTTTTGCTCAGAGACAACCGTACAGACCGGACAAAGAACCGTACAGACCGGACAAAAAAGAGGACATACCGGACAGAAAACAGGAGAGAGAAGACCTCATAAATTTTTATGAGTGCTTGGTCTGTAGTAAGTTTAAAATCTTTAATCTGTTTTAGTTTAGTTTAGTTTGTCGCTCTACCTTCATTTTTTTTTCTTGGCACACTTTGGGGTAATTAGACCGGGACCTATAGTTTAATGTAGATTCCGAACCATTACTACTACTACACCACACCACATCACTATGCCTACAGCTGAGTTACCTCTTTACAGTTTGGGAAAGATGTGAGCCAGAAGAAGTCTGATTGGGCTCTGTGACGCTCTATGGTCATACGAGACCGTAATTTATTACTTACAGTGGATTCCGAAGCACTAAAAGCATCCATGGCACCCGAAAAACCTGTGGTACCGAGCGCCAGAGTGGTAGATACTCGGCCATCAGACCCGCGATTCCGAACCACTAACAAACATCCATGCTACTGCCATGATTCGAACTTAAAAACCAGAGGACAGAGTGATAGCCAATTGGTCATCAGGCCACCTGCTTTAGGGAAGATCAACTCTGTGAAATCCATAATAATACATTACACTCACTGACAATTGGTAGTTTGATGGCTATTATTGTTTATAAATTGCTTTATTTTAAAGTTATTTATTTTAATTATGTTCATATTTGAGATTTAATATGTTTATTTACTCATCTAATGTTGGTGTTTTATTATTATTTATATTTATTTTTAGTTTTCGTTTATTGTAATTAATATCTTTCATTATTATTTTTGCTTACTTTAATTGTTTTCGTGGCATGAAACTTTAAATGGGTACAAAGTTGGTAAATTTAGTAAAATATTATATATCGTGTTATTTACTAAAGCCAGGGACATATTGCCAGTTTCCAATAAATTAGAAAATGTTGAATAAAATATTTTTTCTAACATTTGAGAGTTTGCATTTATATTTGGACTGTTAACGGAAAAGTTTATATTCTTCCTTTATTGAAATTTGATTTAAAAAATAAACATTCATTTATTAAACATAGAATATACATTAATTTAGTCTGACTTTCTAAAACTATGATAGAACAACCTGGAGGATTTCACTTTAAAAAATAATAAATTATACAAACAATTAATACTAAAAACTATTTATAAAACAATCTATACAACTGGTAAAAAAACTGAAATTCAGAAAATTAATTTTTCAACAATGAAATACAGTAGGGGGATAACATTAACTTTTATTAAAAAAAATGCCGAAAACAATTTTTGAACAAATTTTAACTATCGAGTTTGTATTTAATCTACTATATTTCATTCAATAGAAGATGACGCAGTAATTGCAGAATACAACAAATGTCAAGACCAATATCCGGAAAAGGTAAGTTTCATCAATGCTTTAAAAAACAAGTAATATAAAAAACAATTTTTAAAGCCAATTTCTACTTTTTTTTCATTATATTGCAGAAAAGTCCTTTACAAATAAAGTTGAAATTTTCCTGTTATATCTGGTGCCATCTATTTTTAGATACATGCAACTTAAATCTAAACAAACTAAAATTAATTAATTAAATTTAATTAATGAATTAATATTTGAAAAAACTGTATTAACATCAAGTGTCATCCATTAAAAATTTAAAAAAAAATGTATTTGAACTTGAGTGGATGATTAAAAAGTATTTTATTAACGATTGAAAATTTGAACAAGATATATATAGGGAGAGTGTGAACTAATAGTAGGAATTGAATAAGTAGTACATGTTTCATCTTGAACTATCAAATTCTATATTTGGTTAACCCCAACAAACTCTATTTCGTACAGTCAATGTCGCAAAACAAATTGATACCATCAATAGTATTGTCGCACGGATTAGAATTGTTGCAGACGTCACAAGAGAGTTTGCATATGGTTACAGTGTAAGGTAATGCTAAATTGATGGAAAATGTACTCTTCACTGCCCGTTCATTACTTAGCGTGATACTGTGGTTCTGAAATAGTAGAGCATAGGCAAAAAGGAGAGAGTGACCTATTTCTAGACGTAAAAATTAAACAACGTTAAGTAAAAGAAAAATTGTCTAAAAATAATATAAGAAAACTTTCTGACCAAAATAAATTTTAATTATTACGAACTTAAAAATTACTGTTAGTTAGGTTTATAAGAAATAACTCAACTTTAAATTAAAAGAAATATTAAAAATTCCTATTTTTTTCACGGCAGTGTTTTTTTACCCATAAAACATATGGGTATTGTGTGGAGACATTTTCAATAAAATCTGGAATTTTTTTTTTTTTTTTTTTTTTTTTAAATTTCTTTCACGAGATTTTTTATACATAATATTTGTGTACAAAATAATTGAGTAATTACTTAATAATTTAGTAAAAAAAAAAAAAATTCGGAAGAAAAATTAATTTAAAAGGTCGTCTGGCGAAAGCAAAGGCAATATTATTTCAAAATGAAAATGAGATTTTTCAAGGAAAAACAAAATCATTTGGTATTCTAAAGTTCTTTTATTTTTTTAAAATTGCTGTTATGCATTTTGTTCTTACATTAAATTCTAAATTTTATGGGTGACTTGTATATGAGCTTAGACGATTATATATTTTTTATTATTATTTTGCTATTATAAAATTTAAAGTTAAAATCAAATATTTCTCAGTAATTTAGGAAAAAAAAATTTCCAATTCCAAACAGGAAGAAAAAAGTTAATTCCTGAAAATAGTTTACACATTTCATAATTGCCTGATGATATTATTATCGCTAGTGATTCCTTTTTTAGTAAAAACAACTCCGTAGTTGCTTGTAATATAACTAATTATTTACAGCTAGTAGTAGTAATATCTTACAAACTTTAATTTTGACATAAAAAACTATGTTATTTTTAAACTACTTATATAAATTAAATTAAATGAAGCATTAAATTTGCTATTACGCCAAATTTAAATAGCGCAACTAGCGTGCAGGAAGGCCCAGTTTTGAATCCGTTCGTTGAAGTCATTGCTTTCAGAAACGAGAAGACTCAATGGAGATTGTGCAACGTATGTAAGCATCTGGCTTGTATCTATAATCAGGCTGCCTTGCAGGAGTTTTATGGGTTTGACACACAAATGCGAGGCATTATTACTAAAAGTCCTTACGGAAGGCAATGGTCTCTTGTGGCTGCTTGTGATTTACTCAAGCGGAATACGAAACCCACTAATATACAACAACAGAAGGCTGCTATGATATTTAAGGATAAAAAAAGGTTGAACGGGATGCAAAGGTATACGTTTGAGTACCGCTGGCTTAATGTATTAGAGTCTTAGATATAACGTCAAATGATCGTGTCATGTTAACAGAGAAGAAAAACTCATTTATGTCAAATAAAGAATTTTTTCTAGGAAAAAAAAAACACAATTATTTTAAGTTATACACACAGTTTTATGATATGCACTCGTATTTATATAGGTGTTAAATATAGGCAGAAACAACACTTATACCATTTATTAAGTTCAGAATTCAGAAGTAGAAAATTCGAATTTTAAAAGGAGTGAATTAATTTTTAAATTCTAAAATTTAGCACTTTATTTCGGCATTTACTTTACAGAAATATGTTAATCCATGACTTGTAAGTACTATAGCGTGTTAGGCTTCAACTGTTAAATCAATGTTGAAGAAATTATTTTTAATTTTTTTTTTTACACTAATTTTAAGTTGAAAAAATTTGAACGAATAGTATGCTTACCGTTTATTTAAAAATGTTTTTTGCTTAAAAAATTGACGAATAAGAGTTTTATTAAAAAGAAGATTATATTAGTAACATATAGGTTTTGTTATTATAGAGTTTTTGCATAACGTTTTTTGTCGTCCGATATTTTTCTTCCTAGCGCGCATGCTCATAGGAAACATTGCGCATGCGTATCTGTAATATTGCAGCTACTGAGCTATTCCTAAGAGCATGCGTGCTAGGAAGAAAAAAATATCGGACGATAAAAACGTTTATAATAACAAAAAAAACTCTATTAACCTTCCTCTTAACTCCTCTCTATTAACTTAAGTTAAAACATAGGTTAAATTTTTAAACAATATTTAAAATATTACAACTGTAAATTAGTTTCAGTGTTCAAATATGAGTATTTTTCCAAATAATTAATCTGTAAAACATTTATTTTTTTAAAAAAATTTGATTTCAAAATAATATTTAAAAATTATATCATGAAAAAGCAATTTTAAATTTTCATTTTCTCAGCATGAGAGATAACAAATAATCATGAAAATTTATTTTTGTATTTAGTATATAAATAATAATTTTTTCTATTTCTCTCAACAGTACAAAGTCAAACTTGAAAAATGTTTGGTAGACCACATGCCCAAAGCAAATCTTCACGGAAACAGACGCTTTAAATATTTTTGTAGAAATAAATATCTGATTGAAAAGGTAAGTTAACATGAAATATGACTTAACTCTATAAAATCAGTAACACTACGTTCTCTGATGGGCAGCGGTCGCGTGCTTGCCAGATTAAAACTAATGGGAAAAGAGTTAAAATACATCCAGAAAGCTAGAACCTTATTCATTAAGACCTACCTATCAATCCCTTCGTACTTATAACAGGACTGGGAAAGAAACATCAACTACATTTTTTATTTAAATTATATTTTATTATAATAAGTAATAAAAATATTGCATTGATTTAATATTGAGTTGAACTTTTGCAGTAATACAAGTGCAAAGTTTGTGTTTTCACCAATGAAGATTGGTTTGTCGCTCTGCGGTCATTTTGAGCACACGAGGGCTAAACAAACATGGACCTACAGATTAAAGTGGTTTCCGAATCACTAACAAACATCCATGCCACCGCCAGGATTCGAATCTGAAGCCTGTGGTACCAAATGCCAGAGCGCTAGCCAATTGGCCACCAATGAAGAGATTGCAATTTTTCCCATTTCATGATTTGTGATCCAGAGAAGGCTTGGTGGATAGCGCATTGAGCTTTTAAACTCGAGGAGATTGGTTCGTAACCTAAAAATGATACAGAACCGGAAACCTGTATCAGTAAGTCCGTAAACCGAAAATTTATGTGCAGATGTAGGAAGATGGAGTGAAACCCCTTTCTTCCAATGCCACCCTTGGTATGTTCAAATTGGGGTGAACAAAGTGTGGGGGAAGTATAACAGCCCCTCGTAGTGCACGCTAATTCTGCTATATATCTTATGTTCTGGTGGTAGATGCACTCAGGTAAAAAAGGTGCCCGGTATTTGAAACCTATAGCATTTGCCATTCAACTATTCCTCTCGTAGCCCAGTAGTAGGCGTACTAACTAGTGAGCAACCCCAATCAGTAAGGATTCTACTGATAAAGTGTGCAGGTTTGGTTTGTCACTCCATGGTCATTTTTCCCCACACTTTGGACTAATTAGACCGGGACCTACAGTTTAACGTGGATTCCGAATTTCTAACAAACATCCAATGCCACTCTTGCGATGTTCAAATTCGGGTGTAAGTGTAGGTGTAGTATAACAGCCCCTCGTAATGCACGCTAATTCTGCTGTATATCTTATGTTGGTTTGTCGCTCCACTGTCATTTTTTTTTTTGCGCACTTTTGGTTAATTAGGCCAGGACCTACAGTTTAATGTGGATTTTGAACTACTAACAAATATCCATGTCACTTCCAGGATTCAAACCTGAGGCCTGTGGTACCACCAGTCAGAGGGCTAGCCAATTGGCCATCAGGCCGCCAAGTGTGCAGGAGAGCTCACATTTTAATCTAATGCCGGCATTCGCTTCAGGCAATTGGGATAATATAAGTAAAGCAGTTTCGCCTCGATAATCGGGCTGCCTGGAATGAGAGTTTTCTGGATTTTCTTCCATACCACACAAATGCAGAGCAATCGCCTCTAAAATTTTTCGCTTTCTCTTATCGATGGGCATATATACATGGAACACAAGATCCATTATTATCCAAAAAAACTATTTAAAAAACGAAGACACAATGGCGATTGTGATAAAAAGTCTCACAACGAAAACGCCAGAGTTTTTACGGATATTTCAAATGTTATCCGGAGGTATGCATTTATTTTACATGTATGCATTATCTATTACGTATGCCTTTATGCATTATCCCCATTGAATAAGAAAAAGGTAAGATTAAAATTATTTTTTTTTAATAATGTTATTAAAATCACTATTAAAAAAATTATTTTATAAAAAAATGTCCGTATTGTTTTTTTTTTAATATTTTGAAGCCATAAAAAAATTATAAAATGATAATATTTAAGAGTTTCTTAAATATATTATTTTTTTTAGGTCTATGACTGTTTAGAGCATGATTTCTCTACGGTAAGTTATTGAACAATTTTATTTTTATGCATAAAAACATAATTTAAACTTTTCTACATATAGAAATTACAAATTACAAAGAAAATGACACTGTGTAAAATTTAGATGCCATATTAGTATGCAGTAAAAATTTGAATGAAAATTTTACTGAACGTTAGTCTGTTCCAGGGCACTGCAATTTCAATTTTAAAAAATAAGCCACATTATCACCTCTTATGAGTAAGCCTCCAGTAACCTTTCGAAAGACCGTACATTCTTTGATGCGTCAGCAAAATTCGATAATAATCTGAGCGGAAATTCTGCTTCCCCGAAAGCTGGCAAACGAAACACATTCGTTTGGATTTTCATCCAAATTGCAACAAACCGGTTTCATATGCGGGCACCAAGCTTTCTTTCTCAAGTTTAAAAGCATCTTAAACGTAACAAGTTTTCAAAAATCGAACGTATAGTTGTTAAATATTTCATGTTGGTTTAAGTAAGCAATGCAACATCAGCTAGTTCTTTTAAGTAAAGACAAAATCTAGCGCCTCCATTCTAGCTGCAAGGGAAATAATATTTTTCGTTTAAAAGTTTTAACTGATCAATTTCCCAGAGGTGATTTGAATTGTTATTGAATCTCATCTGAAATTGTTTATAAAACAAATTAACTCTCTCTCTCACCTTTCCAGAAAAATTGCAACATAAAATTTGAAGGAAAGCGCCACATGGTCAATTAAATATGTTGTCTATCTGAGCATAAATCAAATTAACTTCTTAATTTTGGAACACTTAGCATAGCATTTTCGGAATTGGAAGCTTTATATTTTCTGAAATTTGGATCACAATCACCCATTCCGTTTCCTTTATCTTAGCATCTAAGAAAACGTTCATAAATTTTTTTCTGCAACAAATTTCCAACTTAAAATAATATCATCATAGTTAAAAAAGTTCTATAACAATACAATCCATCAAGCACATTCTAGCCATCTCGGATTAAACAGACCCGGGTTAACGGATTCGAACTATTGCAACTTTACAATATATTCCTCAAGCACATCTAAGCCTATCTCAGATGAAGCAGACTCGTTTTAGCTGGATTCAAATCCTTTAGTAATTATACGAATTATTGTAACATTACAATACATTCGTCAAGTACATCTGAGCCATTTCGGATTAAATAGACTCTGTTTAGCGGGATTCGAATTATTGTAACATTGCAATGCATCCATCTAGTACAACTGAGCCATCTCTGATTAAACAGACTCGCTTTAGCGGTATTCGAATTATTGAGTGATTGATTATTCGAATTATTCTAACATTACAATGCATTCGTCAAGCACATTCGAGCCATCTCAGATTAAGCAGACTCGCTTTAGCGGGATTCGAATTATTGCAACATTAGAATGAATTCGTCAAGCACATCTGAGCCATCTCGAATTAAACATGTTCGATTTAGCAGGATTCGAATTACTGAGTAATTATTCGAATTATTGTAACATGACAATGCACTTGTCAGGCACATCTGAACCATCTCGGATTCAGCAGACTCTGCTTAGCGGCATTCGAATGAATTATTGTATAATTATACCAGTTATTGTAACATTACAATGCATTTTCATTAAGCACATCCGAGTCATTTCGGATCATGATTCAGTTTAGCGGGATTCGATTATTGAGATTCTATTATAAGTTTAAATTATTGAACAAAGAATTTGTACCGATACACAAAC
>BPLQ01012043.1:0-62338 GCA_021605075.1 Caerostris darwini
CCTTTAACCATTCTCTTCTTGTGCTTTTGCATGTTATGTAGTTTTTATCTTTTGTATATACATACTTTTGCAATGCAGAATGTGTGTTCTATGATAATTTTGTTATATAATTTGCGTGCAGTAAGTACTGTTGTGGATCTGGCTGTAGAGAATGATCGCGTCTCTAGTTAGTTCCTTCTCCGCCCTCCTTCGATTCTTTCGCTTAAAATAGAGTGGGGTTTATTTTAGGTAGTGCTAAAACTAATTTTTTGCTGTAAACCTTAAAGATAACTGAAGAAAATGCGTATTTCAATAATTCATCAGTAGAGAAATTCCTAATAGATATTGAAAGTAAAAAAAAATTTTTTTAATGGTAAATTGTAAAATTGTATCTCGCAAATAAACAAAAAAAATAATGTCTATAAAAATTAATATTAAAATATAGATTTAAAACGAAGTTATAAATTAGAGTTATAAAAGAGAGAGATGCAACTCTAAGCATTAAATCTACCAATGATAAACAAAAGTTGTACTAAGAGCAACAATTGATTGGTATTTTATATTTTTCCAAAAAAACAGAATTGAATTTTTATATCACGTTGCTTTTTTTCTTAATTATTTAAAACATTTTTCAAAATAATAATTCTGATTCTAAAATATTTAATAACCCATTAAATATTTTAACTACATAAATTTTTAAAAAAATTAAAAAATAAATAAATAAATAAATAAATTGTCCATTAATTTTTCCAAATTTAAGCCTTTCTCTCATAAAAAAAAAACAGCATAACTGTTTCATCGTAAAATAGGAAAAACAGTGGCAGTATCATTATAACGGCTGAATATGTATTATAAGCAGATGAAATGGCTGTCGAGCTCATATCTGAAATTCAGATTCTAAGCCAAAAAGATCCTCAAAGTTAAAACGGGCTTAAAAAATCCATTCTAGGAAATGGTTTCGTAGATTGAGATCATATTTAATTTACGAAGCAGATTTCACTGTAAATCCTGTCAGTATTCAGCAAGGTAGAACTCGTAAACTCTTAACTGCTATAAAGCAAGTGTTTTGAAGACGACATTTGGCGAAAACTGCAATTTTCGTGGAAGACACGTTCTGTCAAATGGAAATTGTGGAGTAATCGCAGGAAAAAGATCTTTCCCCAATTCGTGCTTCTACTATTGAGTTAAACATCAATCGTTCATTTAAATAAAATTTTAATTGATTTGTGTTTTTCTGCTTAATAATAAACTATTTATGAGATACTGTTATTTAGAATTTGATGTTATTTATAATTTTACTTTGCTTTGAATACATTGCTTCGCAAGAATTTTAGAATAGGAGTGCTATTTACACAAATTGTTTAGATAAAAAAGTAATTAAAATAAATGCATATTTATGTTGTTGTTTTTTAATTTTGTAAGAGCATGTTTCTCAGTTTCTTTTGATTATTTTGCATTTTAATACTTAGTTGGATATCTGCGAGTTTTCAGAACATTCTATAATCAGTACGATTATATTAATGAATTCGAGACTTTTTTTATTTTATTTTTCCCTGTGCGTTACAGATTTTGGCTCCTATTTTGAAGAAATGTTCTTTTTTCCGAAAGTAGTCTTTAAATTATACCTAATTACTAGGTACCACTAGGTTCCAGCGCCCTGGTGGTTGGCGCAACTGGCTAGCTCTCTGGCCTGTGGTACCATGAGCTTTAGGTTCGGATTCTAACAGCGGCATGGATGTTTATGAGTGGTTTAGAATCCCCCTTAAACTATAGGTCCTGGTCTAATTGGCCTAACGTATGCATAAAATAACACTAGAGCGACAAACCAAGCCCAAATCTGCTAGGTTCCACTCTGGCTAGGTGATTGTGAAAGCATTTTAATAACTATTCTGTTACTATTATACATTCAAGACACTATGATTAGGATCATTATTATTATATAACTTTAAAGGATTCTGTTGACCGAGGTTAATATATTTTTTTTTTTACTTTAAGATATCAATATACTTATACTTATTCATGGTGTTATGAATTTGAATTTACCTTCGTCAACAGACATGAATCCATAATAATTCCTCCAATACCATGGTTGCGAATGAAAGTAAGTCCTCTTTTTGAAATTCTCTTTTCCGGTTTTCTAAGCACCATTATGCACTCTCTAGCTGTGCATGTCTTACATTTGTTTTCAAAAGGAAATATAACGCTCTAAGAAACCTTTTTTCCTATATCTGGTATATGAATTTCTAAGACTTCGATTCTATACACCAATGAAGAATTTCTTTCTGTGCCACTCAACCAGATTCCCCACCGAACTATTTTTTTGAACTTTTTTTAGACTTGCACATATTGAATAACATTATTTAACTTCTATTACAAGATTTGCACCAAGTTAGGATTTGCGTTTATTTTTTTAATGTTAATTAACTGCATTTCATTAAAAGCTTTTTTTCCTATCGAATCTTAATTGACTACTTAATCTACAATGCTTTTTATGCTGTCTTATGATAGAAAAGCAATGGAATTATTTAAAATAATTGTTTGAGAATTTTTTTGAATAGTATAATATTCCTCTAAGTGTCAATTAATAATTAATCTGTAAATTTCAAATTAATTACTTTTGACTGCTCTGTAATCTAATTATACAAATAATTACAAGATTAAAATAATATAATTTTTTTAAGCATACGATTTTATTTAATATACGTTTTATCTTGAAAGAATTCTACATTAGATTAAAAATCTATGTAACGCAGACATAATGTGAAACTTTTGTGAGATTTATTTAGGCTTAAGAATATTTCTTTCCTTATTTTTTCAATCATATATTAATATTTTGTCTGATAAATTATACTGTAATATTTTAATTTAACTGAAGTTATTTTCACGTTGTAATCGTTTGAAATTTTTAATTATTTATTTATTTTTTTTTTTTTTTTAGAATTATTTCAAAATTTGAACATATGAGAGAATTTTTGTGAGGCTCTATATATGATGATATTTTATAATAATTTAAAGAGGTTTTTTTGCATTTTGTATAGTTATTAGTATGTATTAAATATTTATTTTTAAAACAAATCATCTCTTTATCTTACTTTTATTTAGAATATACAAGTGTTATTTATTTTTTTTCGGTATAAAACAAGTTTTGTAAAACATTTCTTGCCAAAAATACATAAGAACAACTTTAATTACTTTAACTTAATTATAATAAGGATTTATTGCTACAAGTAATTAGAAACGCATAGAAATATTTCAAACTATATGTAAAAATCTTCTTACTTACATTTAAAGAATCATACTTTTTATTTAAAAAGGAATATTTCGTTAAATATACAAAATTAAAAAATTTATAAACATTCAGAGGTTTTAGGTAATTTATAAATTAGTTCGAAAGTTAATTTTATATAAAAATTTTTCTTTAATTTTCAAACGATGATCAATATGAAAATTTAACTGATAATTATGAAAACTTTTTATTCGTAAAAATGAATATTCATAAAGTATTCAAAGAATATGTTCAAAACGTATCACGAAAAAATTGCAATATGAAATTCTAAAATTAAATACAAAAAAATAAGGAAAAATATACAAATACTGATTAATGTAAAATATGTTTCAACACAAAAAGAAACTCTTTAAAAACTGATTATTATATATGTTTATTGTATACTAACACTAACTAAATTAACATTAGTGTTTAATGTTAATGTTTGTTAACGTTTAATTGTTTGTTAATGTTATTGTATACTGACGTAATTAGTTTATTATTAATTTGATATTTTTCCAAAAGCCGATGATTAAAAATATAGCAAGAATTAATGATAAAACAGTTACCAAATTCTTCGAATTGTTATATTTAACAACTTCGAGAATTAATTACTACATTTTCGAGCAGATTAAACATATAGTTACGTGAAAAGGATTTTCATTGTAATGAACTATCACCTTATTATTAATTCTACTAAAATAATATGATTTTAATGATCATCAAGGTATTGAATTTGATCAGAAATATCAGCATAGTAAAGTCACAGCAGAGATTGAAATAAAGGGCTTTATTCTTTTCACAATGCATCTGAATAGAGGAAACCGAATAAAATTGAATATGAGGAACCTCATCTGAGAAGATTCCAATTCTATTTCCGGTCGGAACAAAACTTTGAAATGCCACCCCAGTTCCATATTATCATGTCCAAATATAGTACAGAATTGTATTTGTATAAAAATTACATAAGAAAAACTATTAGTAATCTTTTTTGAAAAATATATTTCATAATAATGAAATAAATTTCAATTAAACTAAGTCCTATTCCGCAAAAATTTGTGAAGATTTTATCTTAAAATCTGTGAACTTTATTATTTCAGTGGAAAAAAGTTTTAAATATAAATCTTAATGCTTATTTGCAAACCCTGTAATTAAGATTTCTTTATTTTTTATTAAATATAAATGTTAAAAATTTAATTTAAATAAAGAAATATATTAGTATTTAAGTTCAATATATCCATTTATTTGAAAAAAAAAATTTCTTTTTTAATTATTGTTTGGAAAATATATTTGTTGAGCTTGCATTAAGAATTATAACATGCAATCAATTCAACAAATCGCATATAATTATACACATCTTTTTCAAAGTATTTTAAAACTGTATTTATAACTCATTCATATAGCTGTATTCATAATCATTAACATGTACGGCTAACATATAGGGAAACAAAGGTTTGAGTCCATTGGCAATATCCGTTAAAAGTACAATGCTTGATGCCTTCAGATACCTGATATTGTCCTCATCGTAGCCCAGTGATAACTTGGAAAAGTAAGCAAGCGAAGAACTCAGATTCGAATGCGCTGGCGGTGTTCCGTTGAAATCCCCGCATTCAAAAACAGGGAAACTAAAGGGAGATTGTAATATCCTCTCCCCTCGATTGTAATTGTGCCAGATGAGAATCTTTGGATTTTTACCCAGTTTTTCCTAACACCGTTCGCAAGACAATGTCCTCTCCTCAACACCGATAGGTGGGCTGTTCATGGTATACATAAGTGAAACACAAGGTGCATCAATAATCAACAAAAAGATGTTTGTAATTAATAGTCTTTTTTTTTAAATGAATTTGTCTTATAATATTTTAATATTGTATTCATAACCCAGTGTTAAGTACGGTTAGCATATAGGGAAGCAAAGGTTTGAATTCGTTGGCAATATCTGTTAATGTACAGTGCTTGTGATATTGTCCTCATCGTAGTCCAGATTTAACTTGCGCAGCTAGCATGCAGAAAAACTCAAATTCGAATGCGCTGGCGGAGTTCCGTTGAAATTACTTGCTTTCAAAACAGGGAAACTAAAGGAAGATTGTAACAGTTTTCCTCTCTACTGTCATTGTTTCTTTTCAAAGTTTTCAAATTTTTACCCAGTTATTCCCAACACCACTAATAACATAATATCCTCACCTCAACACAATTCAGTGGGGGCCTGAATGGCCGAGTGGCTAGCGCTCTGGCGCTCGGTACCACAGGTTTCGGGTTGCGGTGTCATGGGTGTTTATAGTGGTTCGGAATCCACTTTAAACCGTAGGTCCCGGTCCTAACAAGATCGTAGAGCGTTGCGGGGGCATTGTTACTCCGCGTCCGTGGCTTATCTTCAAGATACCACGCGCCCTCTTGGTAATACAAAGCAACAGCTGTGCAGCGCTTGTTTTAAGGCATCCAAGACCAAGCTGTCTAAGTGTTTACCAGCTGCATTAGAACAAAAAAAACACCCTTCAGTGGGTCCTTTATGGAATGTACCGAACAATGCAATGTACGTGTACCGATGTTCAATAAAAAAATATATATATATTTGTAATTAATCATCCCTTTTTAAAGTGAATTTTTCATAAATTCTTCGGAGTTATAGAAGAAATTTAAACACCTATATTTCGTATCAGAAAAATTATCTAATAAATAATAGTTATCAATAAAATTCAAAAAGTGGAAAAATATTAATTTTGAAATATTTATTTATCAAATGAATTCTAAAAAAATAATTTTTGTTCATTAGATAAGAAAAATGAGTTTTGATTGTGGTACTGTTTTTCCATGAGACTATACCATTTTGACGGATCTTAAACGTAAACGGTGAAGTCAATAAAATAATATTCACGACATAATTTTATAGTCCTTATTGATAATTTTGTCCTGTTTAATGTAATGAAATGAATTAATTTTTTTCTTACCACAGATGTTCCCATATAAAAAAATACATTTGGAAAGAGTTTTCATTGAATGATGTGAGATGTTTTCTATAAATTTTCAAACCATATTAAAAAGTTTTAAAAATTTAAAATCTATCACTGTTTTAAATCTTTATTCATTTGATTTTTGCTGTGAAGTAGCAATTTTTATCAGAATTACATTAGATAATTCGACTATGGCTTTCAAGCCTCCTATACCATTCCTATGTCCTGAGGATAATGTCGTCACATGAAATATTGCGTGATAAAGACAAAGGTATTTTGCAAATATATTTAAATTCCCTGTCTTTCTATGCCGATAAATTTCCTTTAAGGTGTAATCAGTGACTAAACGTAATAATAATGATTTTATAATATTTTATGCAACTCACTACATCTAGTAATACAGTTTCGAAGTGCATGCATTAATTTAAAACCTCATTTATGATTTATATATCAGAAACAAATAAAAGATCTTCTGTTTCAACGAAAGAACAAATAAAAGATCTTCAAACAACGAAAAGATCTTAAACTGTTTAGATCTTTTCGAACTCTATTTATAATAATGGGCTTGACAAAAAATATAATGCTTATATTATTAATATTCGTATTTGAAATTATGATACGATGATTTTCCATGTAATATGCTCAATATGACTTCAAAATCACATAAAAGGAATTTAATTGCATATTTGAAGCACATAATTAAATTTTTTCGTCTATTAGAATTATTTCTAATTTGTTAATAAAATGAGCTCAATTCGTAATAGTATTTATTTTCAATTTAAAATTTTTTAAATATTTTATTTTTATGTCACTTTATATTATACATTTTATAATTTTATTATTTTTTATTTACATTTTTTTAACTCTCAGATGCGAAATTCGTATTTAGAATTTAAACTTTCATAAATTTAATTTTTAATTAATCGCAATTATGTTTTTAACTATGCATTTTAAATTATTGCCACTAGAAAATAAATAATTGGAAAATTATATTTTTAAAAATCTTTTTTGTCATAATAATGATTATAAGAGGAAAATCATAAATTCCTAAATTCGAAAAAGATAAAATACTCGAATCATCATTCGAAAAAGTGTCTCAGATGATAAATTCGGATCTGGAATTTATAACTTTCATAAATTAAATTTTTAACTATACATTTTCAGTTGTTGCCACTAGAAAATAAATAATTGGAAAATTATATCTTTAAAAAAATTTTTGCATCACAATATGATTATACGATGAATAATATAAATTCCAAAAAGCGACAAACATCATTGAAAAAATAATCACTTGTTTCTTTTTATTATTGATAAATATTTATCAAAGTGCTGAAAAAGTAGTTTAGGGATTTTATTATTGAAACTTTTCGATAAACTGAAATTATTTTTAATATGCAAGGGGTTACAGACAAACTATTGCTTCTAAGCGGTTATTCTATTTCTTTTTTAGGAGATTTAATATATTTCCTTTAATAAATTTTTATAAAAAACATCTTTCTTATTAGGAACATAACGTTATATTAAAGATATTTTTTTTTTTACGGAGAAGGTAAATTTTTACGATGTCAATAATGCTAAACATGCTATCCTATTTCAAAGATTCACCTTAAAAAACATACTATCTTATTTTAAAGATTTAATTTTAATTAATGTAATTTACTTTTTTAATGGATGGTATTTATTATCCACCAATTTACAACATTTTAATGTAACTTTTAAACATTTTAATTAAAAGTATTTAGCATTAATTTATTGTATTATGCATTTTAATTTAATGTAACATTTTAATGTATTTAGATATTATTAGCATTCATTATACATTGTTAGAAAAAATTTGTTCCCAATATTTAAAAAAAGCATTGATGATATTTTAAAACAGATTATAATAATCGTGTCTAGTCAATCATAGTAGAAAAATTAATTGTAAATATTATATTACCTAATTATATTTTATTTATTGCATATCGTTAAAAAGTTATAAACTAAACAAAAATTAGTTTCAACTAACATTTTATTACAAAATTAGAAAGTTCATAAGTTTTATTGTAAACTTTTATTACAATTCTTAAACTGGCGCCTACATCAAAATTATCAATTTATTTACATGTATAAAGATATATTTGTAAACTTCACATTTTATTTTATGCATTTTCCTCTAAAACTTTTATTTCAAATTTTAGCTTTAGCTTTTCAATGCACACATTTATATTCATGAAACTTTGACATTTTCCCATAATTATTTCAACAAACGCGTTATCTTAAACACGTGTAATAATATAAACGCTCTATAAATAAATGTATCCATCAACAAATAATGCAATGTCAAAAAATACAGCACACAAATAAATCCACTTACCTTATCACTTGAAGCGGCTAAAGGCTGATACTTTGCTTAAACAAAGCAACAGTAATCCACAGATGTGATTGGCTCAACAAGACATGATAACACCTGTGTGCAACTGTGATGCCATGCTGTCTGTGAAAGATCGTATTCCCTCGCTTCGTATACTCGCGAATCTCATCCCTAGATGACGTCACACATGACGTCACCAGGAATTCTCATCCATTCCGGAGTCTTTGGGCATCTTTCCCGTTTTCCCGAGCAGCAAACCAGGATCAACCACTCCGCTCCGTTTTATTATTTTATTTTTTTATCTTACTTTCTAATTGGTGAGTTCTCTCTCGTTATTTTAATGAGTGCTGCCTGCCTACTAAATGGTTGAAACCTTTCAAATTGCCGAGTTTCGCACGGGGATATGAGTTAGTTAGTTAGTTGTAAAAATGCTTTTCCGGTTAAATGCTCTCCGGATTAAAACTAACGCTTTCGGATTTGTTATTTTAATTTGGGATCTTAAGGAGTCAGTGCCAGGATCGTGCGGTTTAATAGAGTGGTTTTGCGGTTTAATTGCGTCAATCGCAAGTTCGCGCTCTTAAGATCGTTTGATCAGACTTTAAAAAGGGATTTAATGATACCGAAAGACAAGGTATGTTATCATTAATTTGTGATTTTTAGGTGCATTGAGCAATAAGTTTTACTGCACATCTTAGCGAAATTATTCATCTTTTATCGTTATTTGAATGTTAAGGAAAAGTGTATTATCAATCACAATTAAATTAATTAATTAATTATTATTAAATCAATTAATATTCTCATACCTGAATAAAAATTTGCGTTTTCTTTTTTAAATTTTACTTGAATTAAAAAATATAGGTACATAATGACATAGATTATAGATATTTACTTCAAAAATGGTACTCAAAGAAATAATTTAAAATATTAATTAACTCATCATGAAAGAAAAGTTAAATCTAAAAAAATTACTTAAAAATGCTATTTTTCGACTTGGAGGCTGGTGGCCGAGTAAGCGCTCTGGCCCTCGTTGCCACGGGTTTCGGGTTCGAATTCCGGCAGTGCCATGGATGCTTTTCATGGTTCAGAATCCATTTTAAACAGTAGGACCTTATCTAATATGACTATAGAGCGTCGGGCTGGCAATCCTACCCTTAAAAAAACATTTAATATTTCGGAATCTGACAGTAGGCAGACGGCCTTGGCTAACCATGGGACTATTGCGCCAATGAAAAATTATCAGCTGAAAGTTTGCGCCAGCTTTGTCAATTATCAGGAATAAATTTCTTTAAATAGAGGAAATTCTTTTTTATTTAATTATGCACTTGACCACAGAGTTTGACGACCACTTACCGTTCATTTTTAGGATATATTTGGACGTTTTAAACTAAAAATCAATGTTACTATTTAAAATAATGTTTTTTAGTTATGACATATTAATTATATTTTGTTCTTATTGTTGAGGAACTTTATACTAAACAATCTTCGAGGTTTTATACTAAACAATCTTTCGTTTGTTTGTCGCTCTAGGGTCGTTTTCCACACATTAGGCTAATTCGATCGGGACCTGCAGTTTAACTTGGATTCCGAACCATTAACGAGCATTCATGCCATCGCCAGGATTCTGTGGTGGCAATGAACTCTGGAAGATTAGGATGAGGAGCAGAATAAAAAATTTATATTTTAAGAAAATCTTTTTTATTTTAGAAATTAAGATGTAATATGATGGTTCAACATTAGGACACGAGACTGAACGAACCAGAAAATGAAATTCTTATTTTTTTTTATAAATATATTTTTTTCAAAATCATTAAAAAATATGTATGAATATCTTCTGCATTTCTTTTTTCGTGCTTCTGACATGCTCCAGCAGATCTTAAGAATAAATGTACTATAAATCTCTGTATATGAAGATTGCCATTATATTCTTTTAAACATAAAGCCAACCATTCTAACATAACACCATCTATAGAGCATAGTAATTTCTACTATGGATTCGAATCTGGAGCCTGTGGTATCAATGGCCAGAGCTCTAGCCAACTGGCCATCAGGCTGCATGATCTTCAAGCAGATTTTAGTTTTCTACATTAGAATAAATGTAATTTAAAAGAATACATTTATTGTAAATATATCTGAAGAGATTAACTCTTATGATACATTGATTGTTCCCAACATTTCTGACAGGACTAAAACAAATCTCTGCTCGAACCTGAAGCCTGTGCTACCAATGGCCACAGCTCTAGCCAATTATCCATCAGACCGCATAATCTCACCGAGGTTTGGTTTGGTTTGTTGCTCCACGGTCATCTTGCGCACACGAGGGCTAAACAGACCGGGACCTACAATTTAAAGTGGATTCCGAAATACTTACAAACATCCATGCCATCACCAGAATTCCAACCTGAAGCCTATGGTACCAAAGGCCAGAACGCATAATCTTCGAAGAGATTTTAGCTTTCTACATTATAATAAATTTAATTTAAAAGAATATATTTATTGTCAATGCATCTGATGAGACTAGGTCTTGAGACACATTGAACGTTCCCAACATTTCTGACGGACTATAACAAATCTTAACGGTTCGAACCTGAAGCCTGTGGCACAAATGGCCAGATGGCTACCCAATTCACCATCAGGCAGCACAATCTTTGAGAATATTGTTAGCTTTCTACATTAGAATAAATTTAATTTAAAATGGTACATTTCAATGCATCTGAAGTGATTAACTCTTAAGATACATTGATTGTTCCCAACATTTCTGACAAATTAAAACAAATCTTAACGGTTCGAACCTGAAGCCTGTGACACCAATGGCCACAGCACTAGTCAATTGGCTATCAAATCTCATAATCTTCGAGGAGATTTTACATTAGAATAAATTTAATTTAAAAGAGTGCCCTTATTATCAATATCTGAAGATTTAATCTCTTAATAAACATAGACCGTTCCCAACAATTCTAACAGAGTAAAAAAAAAATTCTTGGTGGTTGAAATCTGAAGTTTGTGATACCAATGGACAGAACGCTAGCCAATCGACCATCAGGCGGCATAAATTTCGAGGAGACTTTAGCTCTCTGCATTAGAATAAATTTAATTTAAAATGGTAAATTTATTGTCAATGCATTTGAAGTGATAAACTCTTAAGATACATTGATTATACTCAAAAATTCTGACAAGCTAAAACAAATCTTGGAAATTTAATGAGTTTTATCCGTCAGTTTTCAGTTTTTGATAACAAATCAATATGCGAAACAACTTTTATCACAATGCTGAACATATCCAAAATAAACCTCGCAAGATTTCTCCCAGTGACAATGCTAAATTAATCGAAATCACTTTGTCGAGAACAGTTCCAAATGTTTCCTTCGAGATGTGTGGAAATCTTCAATAAACTGGACATTGTGTGTGACATGTTTCAGAAAGACTCTTCCAGAAAAATTTTAATAAGTTTACTGAAATCTTCATCATATTTATTCAGAAGCCGACTTAATTGACGTTTTAATTTACATGCAAATTTTCATCACCTTGAGTAATTCCTGGGGCACTTAATTATTTATTCCTAATTCTTAAGGCTCCTCTCTATTCTTTCTTTTTTTTAAGCTCTTCTCTGTCTGTGTTGCCTGTCTGTATTGACTGACTTCTTTAATTAACACACAAATGCGTTTTGTTATTTTTCATAGAATGTCAATTCATCCTGATAATAAATAAAATAATTAGTGATTGAGGACCATCAGATAAATTAATGACGATTTGCATTATGGTTATAATTAGATAATTTGTTATTATTTTATTTAATAAGAATCGATAAATATTGCATTTTAAAATAGTTTGATGGACTTAGGTTAGGGATGCACAGACAGCGGACCGCAGAAGCCTTTCTTTCAACTCACCTAATCATATGTGCATTTTACTTAAAAATATTATTGACGTTTTTTTTTTTTAGATTTTCAGATTTTGATAGAAGATTAAAACATTCAACAAGGTACAAAGGCTTGAGGGCTGAGTGACTAGAGCTCTGGCTCTCAGTGCTACAGGTTTCGGGTTCGAGTTCCGGCAGTACCATGGATGTTTGCGGTGGTTCGGAATCCACTTTAAACGGAGCCAAGTCAGACTTCTACATAAGCGGGCTCCATCACAACAAAAACTGCCCCCCCTTCTTTCCCTCCTTCCATGAGACCGCATGGGTTCATGGATTTAGTCTAGATGTTGCTGTTTACCAAGTGGGATAAGAAACAACAACACAAGATCTAGCTTCTCAATGGCATACGTGAGTATCTAGTGAGTTCGAATCTGCTGGGTCACTGCTTTCAAAAACAAAGACTCTATGTCGATTGTGAGAATGCGTATAAAGCAGCTTGCAGGACTTCCTGGAGAGTGTTTTCCACGTTTCATGACACGTTTTACGACATGCAAATATCCGTTGAAGTTATTCCTAATAGTCCTCTCTAAAAGCACTGTTCTCCTTTCATTACCCATCGGTGGGCTGTTCGTGGTATACATAAGTGGTTCGTGAGGCCCGCTGATGGCAAACAATAAAAATATGATCTGCCTTTAGTTGAATAACAAAAATAAATATTTAAATGTTACAAAAATATTTGATTCAATATTTTCTATTTTATGGTACACTAGAAGATCAGATATTACGTCATTGGCAAACTAGCTCATATGCTGGACCCCCATCTAAGTTTTATTTCCACGATATATTTATTGTCAATTGCCAAAAACATATTCCGCTTTGAAATTGCTTAAAATCATTGTAGATATGGTTATTGCTGCTAAACACAAAGTTGTGCAAGCCAGTCTGGATCAGCATATATTTGTGAACAAATATTTTTATTCTACAATATAAAAAAAAATCAATAAATCCACTATTTGACTCATCCCTTTTGCTCTTGGTTACTACAAAAATTGAACCAAAAACTAAAACACTCACAGACTAAAATCTTTATTTGCTCTTTTATGAAATTTATATATGTGTTGTTCTAATGCAGCTGATAATGCAGACTGTTAATCCTTATGCCATAAGCAAGGGCTGCACTGCTGTTACTCATTTAGCACTACCCAGGGGGCATGTGTAGCTTGAAGATATGCTACGAACACGAGTAATACTACTCACCACAACGCTCTAAGATCCTATTCGACTGGGACCTACGGTTTAATGTGGATTGCGAACGGCTATAAACATTCATGACACAGCCGGGATTTGAAAGAGAGGGAGCCACTCGGCCATCAGACCCCCTGATGTTTATATATAAATCAATGAAATGTGTACATGTTAGGCAATTTTTAGAGGACGGGTTTTAGGTGGGGTTATCACATACAGTGAATATATACATCCCACGACGTTTACAAGTCTTATTGTTATCTTTGCTTTGAAATGTTGTTGTCAAATGCCAGATTTATTGCTATTCATCTATACAAACGGCACATGAACCAGGATGGACCACGAAGAATCTTGCTTCACCACACACCCATTTGGCTACAATAGTTAAGTACCAACACTTTCAGTAGTTACAAACGGGAAGTTTATACTCTCCGCCGTTAATCTTGAAATCTACGGAAGGGCGTCCTCTCAGCAATCTATCCTACCCATATTCGGAGTAGACATGGAAACTTTCAGCTTGGCTTAACTTGTCGGATTTCACGCCGAAGTTTCCCTCCGTCACGTCCTCGTGATTGATGTTATACGTCGAGTACCAGTGGTAGAAGCACTTCTACTCGGTGTCATAAAGGATTCACCTGTATTATAGCATGGACTTGATGAAGTACAAAAAGATTTTTTTAAAAGAAGAAGAAAAAGTGAGAACAATAAATGCAAGAAAAAAAATTGTAATGATTAGGTTGAGGTAGCTGAAATATAATTTTGTGCTGATTTTGTTAATGTTATGTGGGTAGGAAAAGGTAGAAAACATTTAGTTATTGTGTAAGCGAATTTAATGTCTTCTATGCAATGTTGACTGGAGTCTTGATGTTTGGATTTGAACTCGAAACCCAAATCCCAGCATGATACTACTCAAGTGACTCCAGCTTCCTGAATTATATAAAGTAAGAAGTTTTAAATCTTTACTGATCATGAAAAAAAAATTTATTCATTTAAAGCAAAAGTTTTTAAAAATTTTTTTGTTTGCATACATTTAATCTTACAATTTTTTAATAATTTTATTACTAAAGATTTTACGTAAAAAATTCTCACAGAGTAAAAAAAAAATGAGAACCTACTTTTATAGATTTAAAAGAAAATCCACGCAGGTAACAACCACAGGCACATTCTGAGCTACATCCATCGAAACCATAAAGGAACCCATAATAGAAGTTTTTTTTACTCATCCATTGAAAAACAAAGTTTCGCGGATTCTAGAATTCTATTTGCTTTGTTCTGGGCCAGTGAGATTCGGTTACGGCATTCTGATTTTTGGCATAAAGTCAGAAGGTACAGTACGGTATTCTGGTGTGGTTGTGTTATAGTTACAGAGCTTGTAATACTTAAATTTGTCTATAATTTTTTTTCTTCTCATTTATCCATCTTCTTTTATTAAGCAGAATAATGTTTTATTTTAAATGAAAAAATCGCAAAATAGAGTAAATTTAGGGGCCTGAATGGTCGAGTGGTTAGCTCTCTGGCGCTCGGTACCACAGATTTCGGGTTCGAGTCCCGGCGGTGCCATGGATGTTTGTAGTGGTTCGGAATCCACTTTAAACTGTAGGTCCCGGTCTAATAGGATCGTAGAGCGTTGCGGGGGCATTGTTACTCCGCATCCGTGGCTTATCTTCAAGTTACACGCGCCCCTTGGGTAATGCAAAGTGAGTACGTCTGTGCAGCTCTTGCCTTAAGGCATCCAAGACCAAGCTGTCTATGTGTTTGCCAGCTGTATTAGAAAGAAAAAAAAAAGAGTAAATTTAAGAACAACATTGTCCAAAACATGGGTTTGGTTTAGTTTGTCGCTCTACGGTCATCTTGTGCACACGAAGGCTAAACAGATAGGGACCTACAGTTTCAAGTGGATTCTGAACCACTACAAACAACCATGGCATAGCCGGGACTCGTACCCGAAACCTGTAGTTCCGAGATCCATAGGAGCGAGAGTGATAAAAATGTGCTAGGAGAAACCTAGAAATTAAGCTTCTATTAGCTCAGGATTTGCTTTGCGGCCTGATGGTCAATTGGCTAGATCTATGTCCTTTGGTACCGCGGTCTTCAGGCTCGAATCTTGGGGTGGCCATGTATGTTTGTTAGTTGTTCGGAATCCACGTTAAACTATAGGTCCTGGTGTAATTATCCTAAAGTGTTCATAAGATTACCGTATAGCGAAAAACCAAAATCAAATCAGGATTTGACGTAGAGCTTACTTAGAATCTAGATTGGAATATTTTGTTTGTTTTATTCAGTGAGATCACTTATCAAAAGAAATTTGTAGAAAATTTTTCGTTGGGATATTTCCATGAGCTTTCTTTTCTTATTTTTTATTTATTAGTTTGAACATCAATGGTTCCACTTTTGTAAACCGCAAACAGCAAACCACCAATAGGTTATAAAAGGAGGAAATTAACTTTATGAAGAATAACTGCTCCACGTATGAATATCTTTTGGAATAAACCTCGGAGATTCACTACCATGCAACCTGACTGTCAGTATGAATTGCTTATACATGTTGTCACAATAATCATCAAGCTTTCTTACTTCTGAAAACAGAGACAGCTGTGGTGTTGCTTAGGACTTTAGCTTTAAATCCTTATATACATATATATATATATGTGTATATAACAATATCTCGTACATAGAAGAACACGCTACACAATCTTCCCAATATACACATTAAGAATCCGCAATAACTCCTTTAATAATATACCTAATAATCCACAATAACTCATACCACATATAAACCTACGGGCTCAAATGCCTTCAGAGACATATACAAATTGGAAAAAGAAACAAATACACATGAAATAAATCAAAAGCAAATTTCATAATTTTAAAAAATAAGCAATATATACTTATTAATAATTACACATTTAAAAAAAAGGATAGATATGTCATACAATTAACATTATGTCAGAACAATTTCTTTACAGCACTAATCAGATATATCCATATTTATATTCAATATACTTCAATAATAATAAAAAATATGAGTCCTAACATCTCAGAATAATGCTGGTGCATGGTTTTCTATCCCAAACCCATTCACTGTGCATATGTCACAACTGCTGGCAAAGAGGGCATTTTTCCAAAATAAGTTCTTAAATTTTAAACAAAAAGTCACTCACATGTACTGATTATGATTTCAAAAGACGTCATGGAGAAACCTGGACACTATAACGAATGGAGTTCAGCACCATTGTCGGAAAGCAGGGGCACTAGGGGCCAACAGCAAAAGGGGTTCTTCCTTGATTGTCCGCATTACCGATGTTGGTCTTGTCTTGTCATGTCACTGACTCTCGCAGTTTTTCGCCCAGGTGTCCGTGACTAGATACCTATCTTCTTCCGAAATTGGATGCAACATGATGGCCAATAAGATAACGCTCTGGCCTTTGCTACCACAGGCTAAAGGTTCGAATCCTCGCGGTGGCATGGATGTTTGTTAGTGGTTAGAAATCCACTTTAAACTGTATTTCCCAGGTTTGTTTAACCCTCATCGACACAAGAGCCGTAGAGCCACAAAACAAACCAAAACTCGAAGATTATACGGTCTGATGGCCAATTGGCTAGCGCTCTGTCCGTTGATATCACAGGCGGCAGAGTCGAATCCATAGTAAAAATTACTATGCTCTATAGATGGTGTTATGTTTGAATGTTACATGGCATTATACTTAAAAGAATACAATGGCAACCTTCATATACAGAGATTAAGATAGTACATTTATATTACTACATTATTATTATTATTAATCATTATCTTTTTTCGCTCTACTTCCCGTTCTCTGTCTTTTGTCGCTCAATCATTTCTCTTTGATGTCTCCCAAAATCTTTTTTTATGTCTATTCAGACCACACGCCCATTCACCCATTATTCGCCGGATTTTCCACGCAGAATCTGCCCCTAGGCCTGTAGGCCTTTTCATTGGTAGCGGGTGAATGCCGATACTTTATCAGATCGAAGAGGCGGCTAGTCCTTTTTTTGTACTTTTTTCCCAAAGCATGCGCTTATCATCTGATCCGATGCCGAAGTAATATAGGGATAGACACCCCATCAATAAATACGCGAACACAGCTAACTTCACAAGTTTTATCTGTCTTAATAAACTTTCGCTCTTATCCATCTGAGGCTTTGAAGTTTCACAAGGCCCCACCCTTTTAAGCACTGCACAAAGATATCACTTTCATTCACAGTTGCGGCAAAAGACCTGCTTCCTCCGGAAATTGCTCATTTTTTTAACAGATCGGATTCACATCCTATAAGGGCTAGTGATCATCATATACACACTTCCAACGGACACACATAAAATATATCACCACAACACATGGATTATATAATGATTACAAACAATTTTACCATAATACAAAAAATATTTTAAAATTCATATTGACACTCATATCGACACGAGACAACAACAGATGCAACAAGCTGATTCATACCCAAGTTCTCCAGTACGCTAGATGCTCACGTTTCACCTGTCCAGAAGTCAAGTTAATGGCTGTTTATGCATAGACTATTGTGCTATATGTTCATGGTGTAGTTTTTATTAATTCCTTTGAAAATTAGTGAAACATAAAGGAACAGATATTCACAATAACATTTTATAGAACAAAAAATAATTCAAAAATTAAAGAAATTACTTTAAATATTCTGAGATTGCATTTAAATCATTGCTTATCCAAATCTAAAAGATAATATATAAATTTCTTTTCTACCTAATTATGCATAATAAAGATTTTATTTTTTTTAAAGCATAGGAATTTTATACATCTAAATTTCCTTTTTTTCTCCAGTAACATCCATATTTTTTAGTAAATTGTTCTGTAAAAGTTACTTGCTGAAAACATTTAATTCAAATTTAACTTTAGAAGAAATCATAAGTTCTAACTACCTCTTCCATTCAATTACTATTTATAACATTATAACAACGGGGGCCTGAATGGCCGAGTGGCTAGCGCTCGGTACCACAGATTTCGGGTTCGAGTCCCGGCGGTGCCGTGGTTGTTTGTAGTGGTTCGGAATCCACTTTAAAAAGTAGGTTCCGGTCTAATAGGATCGTAGAGCGTTGCGGGGGCATTGTTACACCGCGTCCGTGGCTTATCTTCAAGTTACACTGGCCCCCTGGGTAATGCAAAGTGAGTACGTCTGTGCAACACTTGCCTTAAGGCATCCAACATCAAGGTGTCTGTTTGCCAGCTGCATTAGAAGAAAAAAAAACATTATAACAACAGTGAAAGTTATTAAGAATTATTTTCAATGCATTGAAGTCAAAATAATTTTTACTTCATTCTCTAACGAAACACTTTTGAAAGCTCACACAAACAAATTCTTATATTAAATTTAGAATAAAATAATCTTTGAAAAAACTATTGTGAATTATTTTAAATTCCGATTCATTATCAATTACACATTCAATGATTTGAATACAGACAAAATCATTTTCTTTTCCAATTTTTATTTACATGATATTAAAATCCAAATGAACTTCTACGGGCGCCATTCGACAGAAAAGAAACCGTTCGTACTTCACCAAGTTCAATTTGAAAACAAATTGGATTTTGCTCCTCTCAATTTTGTCCCTGGAAAACAACGAAGCCTCAGAGAAGAGTGCTTCTTTTTCCAATGGCCAAATTGGATGAGAGTGAGTTATTTTTAGTGCATCCTGCCTTCAGTGTCACTTTTTAACAATATTTATTTGAAAAACATTAAGAATTTCATTTGTTAGTTTTTTCAGTTTTCGTTGTGAAGATTAGTCGCCGCCCGAATCATTATACATTTCATTTTACTTAAGAAATATAATTTGTAATTTGATAACAGATTAAGAAGGGTAACAGGATTCAGCTTTTTATTAAAAAAGTAAACATTTAATTATTATAAAAAGTACTTTAATCTGTTTTTTCATAATTTACATAATTTTCATAATTTTTTTTGACAATTAACATGCAAGTTTCGCTGTAAGATTTATGGGGCCTGAATGGCCAAGTGGCTAGCGCATTTTGCTCGGTACCACAGGTTTCGGGTATGAGTCCACGTCGGTACAATGGATGCTTGTAGTCGCTCGGAATCCACATTAAACCTTAAGTTCTAGTCTAGTATGATTGTAGAACGATAACCCTACCCTATAAAAAGAAAACATCTGTTTTGTCGAAATCTGCCAGTAGGTATACATACTTTTTAATAAATTATTCTTTAAAAATTATTTGCTGAGAATATTTAATTCTGATAGAACTTTAAAAGAATAAGTTTTAATTTCCTCTTTCATTCATTCATTTATTATTTATACCATTGCAATGATATTGAAGAAATTTATTAAGCACTATTTTTAATGCATTGAAGCCAAAATAATCTTTATTTCATTCTCCAAAGAAACACTTTGAAAGCTCACAAAAAAATACTCATACTAAATTTAAAATAAAATAATCTTTGATGAATTAAACGTAAATTATTTAAAAGTTCAATTCATTATCAATTAAACATTCGGTAATCTAAATACAGTCAAACTCCATTTTCTCTTCAAATTTTTATTTACATGATATTAAAATCCAAATGAACTTCTATGTACACCGTTCGACAGAAACAAAACCTTTCGTACTTCACCAAGTTCAATTTGAAAACAAATTGGATTTTCCCCCTCAATTCTGTCCCTGGAAAACAACGAAGCCTCAGAGAAGAGTGCTTCTTTTTCGAATGGCCAAATTGGATGAGAGTGAGTTATTTTTAGTGCACTCTGCTTACAGTTATTTTTTAACAATATTTATTTAAGAAACCATCGAGCATTTCGTTTGTTTGTTTTTTCAGTTATCATTGTGAAGATTAGACGCAATTCAAATCATTATATGTCCATTTTACTTAAGAAATATAATTGGTAATTTGATAAAAGATTAAGAAGGGAAACAGGATCCAGCTTTTTTCAGTTCCTTCTATTAGCTCACTCTCTCCCTATATATATCTTGTTCAAATTTGCAATCATTAATAAAATACTTTTTATTCATCCACTCAAGTTCAAATACATTTTTTTGAAACTTGTAGTGGATGACACTGGATGTTAATACAGTTTTTTAAAATATTAATTCAGAGAGTGAAAAAAAAAGTAGGAATTGACTTTTTTTTTTTTTTATATTACTTGTTTTTTAGTAAAATATAAGAATTTAATTATCAGAAAAATATTTTAATCTGTGTTTTTTTTTCTTATTATTTACTAAATGTATACTTGAAATCGATCTAATCCTTGACAATTAACATGGAAGTTTCGATGTACGATGTATTATGCTTCTTTATTTTTTATCCAGATATAGAGTGATGTAATATTTACTGATTACACAAAACAACAAATCAATTAATTTAATAAGCATCATTCAATATTGGTTAAAACGTCTTTTAACTAATAGCACAATAATATTTTGTCAGTCAAAATTGTCTAAACTACTTTATTTAGATATATTTTTAAAAAATTAGCCCGACTCGTGACTCAGTGGTAACGCGCGAGTAACGCGCGTTACCACTGACTCTAATACTCATAAGCGCGACTCATGAGTATTAGAATGGAGGTTCCATCCGCTGGCGACATTGTTGTAGACACTGTTTTAAAAAAACGAAGAAACTCGATAACGTTTGTGAGGTTCAGCATCTTGCTTCGTTAGTCAGGCTATTTGGTGGGAGTTTCCTAAGTTTTCTCCCATACGATACTTAAATGTAGCATAGTTCCCCCTAAAAGTCCTTCCAAAGAGTCCTTCCCTCCTCCTTCAGCATCACGGAGCCAAGTGACCTACGGGTGTTCCATCACAACAGAAGCTGCCGCTTCCTTCCATGAGACCACAACGTGTTCTTGGATTTGGTCTAGATGTTGCTGTCTGCCATGTAGGATATGGAAAAAATAGTAATAATTTATACTAAACAAACTATATAAATTAAACAAAAATTATTTTCTATATATTATATTATAAATTATTTTCTATATATATTATAATAAACAAGAGATATTTTCTGTTTATATTAAAGATGTACTGCATAGGCCCCGTCTCGTAAATATTATCAACTATATCCACCACTAATAAAGACATATTCACTGAAGAAATGAACCTTTTTCTGCACCATACCAAGGGTGTACAAACCCGCAGGCAGAGGCTTTTCTTACCGCCCGCTCCAAAATACATCCATTTTATCTAAAAACATAAATGACGATTTTTCGGAAGAGTTTCGGATTTCGAATAAAAAAATTGAAAAGAAAACATGATACAGATTTAATTAATGAAACGCAAACATTTAAATGCTAGAACGATTTTCTATTCAATATTTTGGAATTTTTTGCAGACTAAAATATCAGATGCTTTGTTCTAACCTGGAAGTAGCATCCTTTTTCCTCTACGATATGTATTGCAAAAAACATATTCTGTTTTAAAATTACGCTAAACAATACACACATGATATGATACTAAATAATACATTAGAACGCACAAGATTGTTTGTATCAACACATATTCGTGAACACTTTTAGACGTGATTATAAAAAAAAAACGACAAGTCAAAAGCATTTAGCTATTCATTTTTGCTCTTTTTTACTGCAAAAATCAAACCATATACTAAAACACTAATTAAATTATATTGTTGGACTCATCCTCAGTGTCAGGCAGAGCCGAAAAGACATCCAATGAGTAGTCTACTGAACCATGTCTATGGATAGACGGACTGTCTTCATGGATAGACGGAAAGGGGCAGCTTCTGTAGTGATGGAGATTTCGTAGATAGAAGTCCAACTTGGCTTCGAGTCGCTGAAGAAGGACAGAAGTGCCTTAGCGGAAATACCCGCCTTTGCTTATCGTAGGGGAGAAAACCTGGAAGATGCTGAACATCACAAATGCCATCGAGTCTCCTCGTTTTTAAAACAGTGTCTACAAAAATGCCGCCAGTAGATTGAACCCGAGCCCTAATGCTTCACCAGCTGCGCAAGTTATCACTGATCCACGAGATGGTCGTAATTAAATTGTAAAATATCATGTATCAAATTCTTTATATGGTTATTATATTGCATTATTTAACTTTTATTATATACTTATATACATAATAGATTTTTTTGTGACTAAAACTTTAGTTTGAACGCACATGATTAAACAAACCCTGGTTAAAGCAAACATTGTATAAAGTTGCTTTTCGTTAAGTTGATAGATAAAGCCAATAATCAAATTAAACATTAAAGAAGAAAATGTATTTAGCTTACGTAATGAAATTAGTTTAAATTACACTTATTTAAACAAGATGAAAATGTATTGATCAGAGTGCTACAAACTTAATTAGAAAAAGAAACTATTAAAAAAAAGGAAATACAAAATGAAAACTTCATCTGGAGAAATATGTATGTGTCACTATTTATATACGTTTGTGCGGCATATAAACTTCAATTTGTATCTGAATAAACGTAATAATGAAATCCGTTAAAATATTTATATATTTTAAAGGACTGCTACTTTAATGCTACATGAATGTTTTAAGACTAATGTTAACATTTCTTATGTATTTATTATATTTCTTATATATTTATTTACATTTCTTATGTATATATTTATGTTCCTTATATATTTTTGTTCAGAATTGAAAGTGTCCAAATCGGGAAACATGTGCTTTTCTTTCTACTTTAAATTAACAAAAAAAACTTTTTAAAAGCCTTAAAACGTTTCTATTTCCTCCTTTTTTTGTCTCCTTATTCAAAACAAAGAGGCTTACTTCTTTAAACAATGTCGTTAAATGCTCTGCGTCTATCCGGCTAGGATTTTTAATATCTGTTACATTTTTAAAAGTTGCATCATTTTGCAGTATATTTTTATTAAAATCTTTTGTGACCATGTTTTGCACAGATAATATTATAAAAAAAGAAGTAAGCTATTTACCTCTATATAATTAATGATATCTCCACCTTTATCAGTAATATCTTCTTAATTTTTCCTTATTCTCCTTCATTTTTGGAATAGTCTATTATTAAATTTTCAGTTTTGTATGCACATTACATATTTTACTTCGCTTAAATTGTATATTTATGGTGAATAGTGGATATTATGGAGGTAAATGTTATGGCTGCTAACTCTGTCTTCCTTTAACTGGTCATTTAAATATATATTAATATTTTAATGTACTTGATAAATTCTAATATGTTTAATCCACTAAGATATATTTGTACACTTGAATGCTTCCATAATGAACTAATTAGAGTCGGCGATATTCTAATATGGTCTGATTGATAAATGCATCTTCAAAAGTGCATCAATCAAGTTCTGGAATTCGAAATTCGTCATTATTGAGTAATTCAGACTTTTTAAATAGTACACTGGTTAGACGAGCTTTAAACAAAGTTTACTTCTGTAGATTCTTTAAGTTAAATTGTAGCTTGTCTAAATATATAAATTTACATATAACAACGCTGTTTTCGCTTTATTTAATTAGTTAAATTAAGTTGATTTGAACAAGGGGCTTGATGGCTGAGTTACTAGTGCTCTGGCTCTCGATGCCACAGTCTTCGGGCTCGAGTCCCAGCAGTACCATTGATAATTGTAGTGGTGTGGAATCCACTTTAAACTGTAAGTCCCGGTCTAATATGACTGTAGAGCGGTGGGAGTGGAACTTACAACCCTATCCTGTAAAAAGAAACTATCACATGTCTCGAAATTTGCCAGTAGGCAGATGGCCTTGGACAATGAAGAAAAAGAGTTGAAATAGCTTATGGTTTCAAATGGTAGTTAGACGTGACTGACTTCTCTGTTGTCATGTTGATTAAGTGTATAATTTTCTTCTATTACAAACATAGGCTCGTTCTTAAGAAAACCTACTGAAAACTTATTTTTATCTTCATTTTTTCGCATTTCAATGTTTCACCCTTTTTATGGACCGTAAGTAACACTAAAGGTAAGTTTCAGCCTTGAAAACTTTTCTTCTTAGAATGCCAACCAATCGGAAGCCTCATCTCCTGGCCAATCAGACTTTCAGAATGGGGGTCAGTTATGATCCACCATGCCTTCCCGAAATAAATTACATAGCCAACAAGGAAAAGTTCAAGGTTGATAGATTTTTCTTTCAAAGACTGGTTGAACCTTATGCTAGACTTGGTTTTGCACGTTTTTCTTGTCCCCACCCCGTTCAACCTTGGAGAGACGGAGTGGACAGTCGAGTAAAGAGTTCCAGGCAGTACGGGTACGGAGGGTAAAAAGACCCTTAAACGAACTGGCTTTTTAGATGATTTTGTAAATATTTGTTAAATAATTTTGTTTTGTATATTGTGTGTTGCAGTTGTGCAGCTAAATATAACGCTATTATTTTAAGAAGTAATTTAGTTTCTATCATGACCACAAGCATATTCGGCCATAATCTGTACTGGCGTTCTGCGATATGAAATTTTAGAAACCAGTGGAAACTATTAAATCTAGTTTGAATGACAAGTATTCTACATTATAAAGAAATCTCTTTGATCGTCTTTTTATTGCTCTGTAGTGGCTTTGATTTTTCCTATTGAAAGAAGTAAAATAAAATTCCTATTTCATTATAATATTGGTATTAATATTTCTGACGATTTTCAGTTTTTTTATGACAAAATTGTGATGAAATGATATTTCTGCATTAGAATAAATAACACTCTGTTTATTTAAAAATAGCGTTAAATATTTATCATTTAATTCACTGTAAACATATTCAATAAAATATTAATATTCAAAATTCATGCTTCCATTAATGAAATGTTAAATCTTTACTTCAATATTAAGAGGTAAAAGTTTGGTTTATATCACTGTTTCAGTTACCCAAAAGTTTTTAAAAAGTACTGAATTTATATTTCATCACTTCGATTTAAATTCAGATTTCCTTCAGAAATTATATTAAAGATACTCTAAAAGAGAATATTCTGGTTTTAATGTCTGTTGGCTTCTATTGATTTTTGATTTTTCACCATAAATAACTATCATCTCTTCTTGAATAAATATTTATTTAAAGTTTCGTTAATTGTTAACGTCAATATTTTACTTAGCGGATTAACCAGAGTTATTTTCATTACTTTATTCGTAAAGAAGATGAGTGTGTGCAAATAGGGTTAATGTTTATTTTTTCGATATTTCTTTTTTTTTTTATTTTGATATACCATAAAAAAAGTTTTTTTGCTTATTCTAAGTGCTTAAATTGAACAAATTAAAGCCTTTTAAACCAAAAAGAAATTTACATCTTTATGGTAAATGTTGAGGTTGAAAATTAGAATATTGATGGGGGAGAATTTGTTAACAATTTCCCAGAAACTTGAATTTAAAATTTTTAAATGCATTTATGTGGTTAAGTTTCTTTCGCTACCACGCGATCAAATTGTGGTTAAAAGCCATCGGACAAGCCCAATTTCATCAACAAAGTTGGTAAGTTTTGCTTTTGATTTTCCTTAGTTAATTCCTTAATTTTACACACTGTAAACAACACAGCAGAAATAAATAAATTAATAGGCATTTTTTTCTGAAAATACAGGGTCATTATAATTAAAGTAACCTTATTCAGATCCCTCTAAAACCCGTTCTACCTAACGGACTTTGATGAAACTTGGTATATACAGTATATGGAATGTGGGGGGAAAGATTTCTGTAATAAAAAAATAGTTCAAATTTTTACCACCAGGGGGCAATTTTCAAAAATTCCTTATACAATTTAGTCAAACTTATTAAGAGATTTGCAGTCAGTGCCAGAAAATCATTGTACGTGCTTTTGCCATCGTTAATCATGGCCATACAGAAGAAAGATCGAACTTTACTGGTAAAACTGTTTTATCAGAACGGTAGCAATAGCTTAGCTGCACTGTATGAATATCGTTAGTTTATTAAAGGGATTGCGAAAAGGACCCATGTCGAAGAATAGTTTGAAGAAGATGGTTATGAAATTTGAAGAGACTGGAGACTTGGGTGTGCTACCAGGAAGAGGGTGGGAACGAGTTGCGATTGAAACTAGCGAAGAAGCCGCTACCGCTGTAGTTGAAAGAGCCTCCACTTCCAGCTATTCTTCAGCAAGTGCTCGATCGGTGTCCCGTGAGTTGGCGATTTCATGGTCGACAGTATGAAAAATTCTGCGACCCATTTTAAAATGGTATCCGTATAAGATCCATGTGATGCAAATGTTTCAAACTCAAGATCCCCAAGCACACTATGAATTTGTTTGTAGATTTTTGGCGAGAATGGAAGATGAAGAGGTGAATGGCGAGAATGGAAGATCTATGGTCAGATGAAGAGTACTTTCCTTTAGATGGAGCTCTGAATAATCAAAATTCCCGCATATGTGGTGCTTCACCTTAAACTTTGAAATATTTTTTATTGCAGAAATCTTTCCCCGTGGTCCATATACCGTATATACAATGTTTCATCAAAATCCGTTAGGTAGAACGGGTTCTACAGGGGTCTGAATTCTAGAGGGTCACTTTAACTATAACTACCCTGTATATGTATAGATATTTTTTATCTATTGTGTGAAAAAAACGTACTTTTGTTTTGAAATATTACCTTTTTACACTCGTAAAAAAATAATATTCTAAATTTATGAAGCTTTTAGAAAATCTTTTAACCAATACATTAATTAGATAAGAAATATCGTAAATGAAATTTATTTTTTAACGTAGCAGGAAATTAAAACATCAGTTACATTCGATTTATCCATTATTGAATTTATGTTTAATATTAATACACAGGTGTTTAATTATACGATTGTGATATGTATCTGGCACTCGATGCCACAGTTTTCGGTTTCGAGTCCCGGCGGTGCCATGAATGTTTGTAGGGGTTTGGAATCCACTTTAAACCTTCAGTGACTGTCTAGCATGATTGTAGAGAGTTAGGGTTAGGGCTACCCCATAAAAAGAAAACATCTCCTGTACTGAAATCTGCCAGTAAACAGACGGCCTTGGTCCACTATGGGGCTGTTACACCAATAAAGAAGATGATTGCGATATGTAATAATCAGTTAACGTTCTGTATGTGTGACTAAGCGATAATTTAAAAAGTACATGGATACATTTTTACGACATGGTTTCGGGTTTGAATTCCGGTGGTGCCATGGATGTTTGTAGTGGTTTGGAATCCACTTTAAACCGTAGGTCCCGGTCTAATAAGATCGTAGAGCGCTGTAGTGGTTTTTAGTGGTAGTGTTGCTCGCGTCCATTTCTCAAAGCTACACGTTCCACCTGGGTAGTGCTAAATGAGTAAAAGTAGTGCAGCCTTAGCCTATGGCATATAGATTAACTTCTGTATTGCCAGCTGCATTAGAAACAACAACATATTTTGCGACATCTAAGCCCCTTATGAATGCTGAGTTTTTGAATGCACGGATAATTTTTAATACATTGACAAGTAAACCACTCATAAAAAGTTTTCTTTTGAAATTTTAAAATACAGGCAAAAGATTGCACTGAATACAAATTTTACTGAAGATATAAATAATTTTTTTTTCTCTGACAATTCCGGCTTAACAACTTTCTCATTCGATATTTTACGTTTCTTAACTCTGTTCATTTTTTTCCCCTCTTATAATTTTGGACTGCAATTCTGTTCTTAAATTCTGCAGTTTCGTATTTAATGTCGAATAAAATTCTAATTGAGTTTTCTATTCTAGTAGAATGTTCTGATCTTATTACTGATAAAAATTTTCTTTCCTGATAGAATATTTTGCGTCTAATTAATTTCCTATTTTTCTGCAATTATTTTTTTAGCTAAATAAATTTTCTGTTTTGTTAGAACGCTTTGCTTCGTTTGCTACAATCCTGCATAATTCTCAAAATATAGATCCTTATAAAAAACAATTTCTTTAAAACAAACCATAATCTTTATTATGATAAATCAAAAAAATTAATAAGTGACAGATCGAAAAAGAACCTAAACATATGTTTCTAGTGCGACGTATTTATTAATTTAGGAAATTTTGCTTTATTTTTTTTATAAACAAGTAATATAAAAAAAAAAAAATTTTTAGTCAATTCCTACTTTTTTTTCACTCTATTGCAGAAAGTCCTTTATAAATAATTTTCTTTCTTTTTTTAAAGTTTATCTGGTGCCCTCTATTGGTAGATATATGCAACTTAAATCTAAAAAAAATTAAAATTAATTAATTAAATTTAATTACTGAATTAATATTTGAAAAAACTGTATTAAAATCCAGTGTCATCCACTACAAGTTCAAAAAAATGCATTTGAACTTGAGTGGATGAATAAAAAGTATTTTATGAACTATTGGAAATTTGAACAAGATATATATAGGGAGAGTATGAGCTAATGGAAGGAATTGAAAAAGAGTGGCCAAAATTAAACTAACAATGACTATTAGACGTTAAATATATTCAATATCCCTTTCATTTGCTCAATATGTATATTCTTAACTATGTGAAAAACTTTAAAAATTTAAAATACAGTTCATTTTCGCAACAGCCCCTTTCCCACCTCCAAATCTGCCATGGCCGTCTGCCTATTGGCAGATTTCGAGACAGAAGAAGTTTTCTTTTTACTGGGTAGGGTTATCAGCCCTACGCTGCTCAGTCATATTAAACTGGATCCTACGGTTTAAAGTGAATTGGGGCCTGATGGCTGAGTGGATAGCGCTCTGCCGCTCGGTACCACAGGTTTCGGGTTTGAATCCCGGAGGTGCCATGGATATTTGTAGTGGTTCGCAATCCACTTTAAACCGTAGGTGCCGGTCTCATATGACTGTAGAGCGTCACAGAGCCCAATCAGACTTCCTCTCACCCACATCATTCCCAAACTGTAATGGGGCAACTCAGCTCTAGGCACAGTGGTGTGGTGAGGTGTAGTAGTAATGGTTTAAAGCGGATTCCGAACCACTACAAACATTTCAAACCTGAAACCTGTTGCATCGTGGCCAGAGCTCTATCAAATGCACTTATCTCTGGAAAATTGTTCAGAGATATTTATCTTCGTGGACAATGAAATCCTAGCCATGACTTATATGTAGCTGTCAAAACAATTAATGGACTAGACACATTTCAGTTTGATTGGGGATGGACAGTTCATGAATTCTCTTTAAATATAACGGAAAATACTATAGTAACGTAATTTCTAGTAGAAACATAATTTACGCATAAATTTAAATGATTAAAAGTAAAGAAAATAAATTAAAGTAACAGGTGGACTGAAAAGTTCGTAGGCTGACACACAGATGGAGCTGGCCACGGCACTGTAGACGGCATGGCTTAACATCCCAGTGAACACCTTCAGAAACCAATGACTCTCCTCCTGCACGTCTCGCAGCGATCCGCTCTGCCAAAGGTGGTTATTCTGGCTTTTCACAGGTGGTCACATTAATGTGACTGGACTGTGTATATTATATGATTAATCAAAGTTAAATAAATAAAATTTAAGAAACAATTAACACTTGGGCTGAAAACGAATTTCGTGTGTTAATAAAGCATTGCTTTTTGGCGAAAAAAAAATACTATTGAAGACAAGGCTTGTCTTGATAGACATTATTCGGACTTTGCACCAGGAAAATCAACCGTAGAGAAGTGTTTTGCTAAATTTAATTGAGGCGAAATGAGCACCGAGGACGATGCACGCAGTGGACGCCCCAAAGAGGCTGTTACCGACAAAAACATCAAAAAAGTCCACAAAATAATTTCTGATAACCGTAAAGTGAAGTTGGTTGAGATAGCTGAGACCCTAAAGATTCAAAGGAACGTGTTGGACATATCGTGAATGAATATTTGGATATGCGAAAGCTCTGCTCAAAGTAGCTGCCGCGCGAGCTTACAATCGACCCAAAATTGATTTGAATGATGATTCTAAGCAGTGTTTGGAGCTGTTCAATCGTAATAAACCCGAATTTTTGCGTCGATATGTGACAATGGAGGAAACATGGCTCCATCATTTCACACCGGAGTCCAATCGACAGACAGCCGAGTGGACTGCACGTGATGAACACTAAAAATGCTATAACTCACATACTAATAGTGCAACAGTTGTCAAATTTATACACGTGTCTTTTGAAGGTTAGGGCTAACTAAAACTCATATGGATTTAATACTAAGAGCGCCATCTATGTATCAGCCTATTTTCAGCCCACCTGTTAATAGATAAGAAATCGGAGTTCCCATGCTTAAACTCAGAGCCATTTAATTTGATATCATAAGTAATGCCATCCAGGTTTTACTTATTACATTATATTCAGTGCCAGTTATATTCAAATGCCAGTGAAAAGTAAGCAAAGAAATGGACATCTAGTGGACAGCCTATAGTACTGTAAACGACATCGATTGTTCATTCTGACACCGGTGTTGTATTGACTGAATTTATTACTATATGGTTGTTGCGGATGTGCTCCATCACTGCCATGTGAACCATGTGACTGTCTTCCAGTGGTGGGATGCGAGGAGGAGGTTGCAATCACTCCTCCTCCTAATCATTTAGCCAATCCATCCTGAATCCATCAATTCCATGTTCGCAGGGCTGTTGTTCAGCTACATCCGACACGATGACCGATTTCTCGGAAGGATAGTCCGCAATCTGAATATCCAAATATTTTGCTTCGTTAGAACTCAGAAAAGTGCTCAAATTCTGTCCGTGTTTCTCTACGACGCATATTGAGGGCGCACACACAAAAAACTGGCACGAGAGAACTCTATCTTCAAAACGGCCATCTTCCTTTCCTTTATATATAGATTGTAAGGAGCGCTGTAGTCGTCCATGATACTACTGTTACCAAAAAGTAAAACCAATATATATCTTTTTCCAAAAACTCTTTATTTATTCTTCCAAATTTATTTCATGGCACTCAAAGTAATCCCCTCCGGACACAATGCACGTACGCCAACTTTTTTTCCAATCCTCAATGCATGCTAAAAAGTAATATCGGCAGGGATGCCCTTCAAAGCGCGTGGCAATTCACGTTGAATCTCTTCAATTGACTCAAAACCGGAGTGGTCTTTGAGTTTAGGGAGAAGCCAGAAGTCGCACGGTGGGATTACGGAGGTTATGAAACAGTATGGGTTTCATTTTTGGCGAAAACGTTAAGAAGAATCAATGCAGTGTGAGTTGGCGCATTCAGTGTTTTCCGTACCAATCGAGATTTGGCGCGTTCGAGGCCCAAAATGGAATTGACCGTTCCTTTTGAAATTCCAACATCATCAGCAAGGTTTCTAATTGAAAATCGACGGTTTGCAAGCACCAAATTTTTAATTTTTTGGACGTGAGATTCGTCGGTTGAGGTGGAGGGTCGACCAGAGGGCACTACGTCTTCAACGCGTTCTCTCCCTTCTTTGAACTATTTATACCACTTCTAAACATTTCTTTCCGATATAGGAATGTTCACCGAACGCCTTCTGCAACATTCTATACGTTTCCGCAAATAAAATTTAACGCAAGTTCTTTGCTGAATTAATTCATACATTTCAAAAATCGCCGGAATCACTTTTAGCGTCTCACAAAGCCCAGCGTAATTCAAATACTAATGAATATTTTGACATCAAATTTCCCACAGATGTCAAGGGCAGTCCCAGCAACCTAAAAATGAACAAAAAATTAAAATCCAATAAGCTCCGGGAATTTTAAATTGAAAATGGGTCTTACCTTTTGGGCACAATAGTATGCTCTTTTGCTGAAATCGTTATCATTTGCATATTCCATGCCGTAATTGTCCCAGACTAAGTGTGAAATCGTCAATTTTTTCAATGTAACAGACCTTTTTTATTTATTTATTTGCTCTGTGTGGGAATTTATACATAAATTGGGTAATATTACTATATAAAATAATTTATTTCTGTTTATCTTGTGCGCACACTTAAGATAATTTTGTTTCTTACAATAATTTAAGTGTGTGTACATATTTTTTGCTTGCATTTAAAGTAATTTTACTTTTAAAATAATGTATGTGGGAGTATATATTATGTTTGAATATTTAAAGTAATTTGCTTTATAAAATAATGTTTATATGTTCATATATTTAAAGTAATAAAACCTTACTATCTTTGCATATTTGAGGTGTTTTGTTTTACAAAATAATTTATGCTTTTGTATATATATATATAAGGAAATTTTGCTTTATAATATAATTTATGTGGGTGTATGCATTACGTGTGTATATCTAGGGTAAACTATTTTTGAAACAATTTGTTATTTTATTTCATACAAATTTTAATTTGCATATTCAATATTTTTATGAGAATATCAATTATTTAGTTATGTATTTTGCTTATTATCTCTTATGTAATATCTTCCTGCCTTTTATATTTCCATTGTCCATAATTTTGCTGACACTGCTTCAACTGTCAAATTATTTATTACCTGTTACTCTTTTTCTAATTTGTGTAATAATTGCTTTGATGAATATTCCTTCAGCTCTCTGATTTTGTATATTCTCCAATTTTGTGTTTATTGTATTACATTGCTTTTAAATTTTCTAACAATTTATCTTCTGTATTTATATATTTTATAGATTCTCGCATTTCACATTTTCCCCCTTCTTTTTTAAATTTTAATTTTCTGATATTCTCTTCTGTTTTTGTAAAAATTTTAACCACTTTTCATCTTCTGTACCTCCAAAAGGGAATTTTCCGAAATTGTTCCCTCCTCCATCATGTGTCCATTCAATTTCGCCCACATCATTCCCAAACTGTAAGGCACGGTGATGTGGTGTAGTAGCAGAAGTAATATTCCATAGCGGTATACACATGATATAAACTTCATTCTGTTTGAATACTTTTTTTTTGTTCTAATGCAGCTGTCAAACATTTAGGCAATTGTCTTCGATGCCTTAAGGCATGCGGTGCACCGACGTTACTCACTTAGCACTATCCAGGAGGTGCGTGTTGTTTGAACATAAGCTACGGAAGCGGAGTAACAATACCTCCACAACGCTCTACGATCATGTTACACCGGGACCTACAGTTTAAAGTGGATTCCGAACCACTACAAACATCCATGGCACCACCGGGACTCGAATCCGGAACCTGTGATACCGAGCGCCAGAGCGCTAGCCACTCGGCAATTCAGGCCCCTCTGTTCGGATACTTCCTTCTTAGATTTACATTTTAGATCGCCAACAGTGCAGCTTTAATTTTTTTTTTTTCAAAACAATTATTCTAACAGCTTTTACCCTTATAATTTTTAATTCTAAAAAAAAGAAAATCCAAGTTCAAAGAGACGCCATTGTTAAGAATTTTTAGATAAAACACAACCCACGTCAAAGGTTAGACCGAAAGCTTTCTATGCCATTCGAAACCAGAATGGAGGAAGATATAAGCCTATCTCTCAAATGTCCTTTTTTTTTTCAAAAACTTTATGGCACATATCTATCTTTCGAGCAGCCAATCTCCTCGCCAAAGCTGTCAACTGCTCTCTAAAAAAAGAATTCTTTACGTTTTCATACTCTGCTTAAAGTATGCATGAGGCGTGGATGGAAGAGCTCTGTCTTTCGAACACTAAGGTGCCAGGGAAAAATTTTTTTTCAAAAAAACTACCTCTGAGGTGCAGATAAAGTAATATTATGTTTTGAACTGGACGAACAAATGCTTTTCAAGCCATGAAACTAATCTTTGATATTGTCTACATGCAATCACAGATTTCTTTTTCCGGGAGTAAAGATGGTTGGGCCTTTGAAACTTCAGCTTTTGCCTGATACAGAGGAGATTTATATGTTTCAAAATTATCCCTGGTTTTCTTTTTTAAGGCGTTTGCGAGGTTTTTTCTCTAAAATAAGAAGGTTCCTTTTCCTTTTATTGTTTGGGAAACATCAGTGAGTTTCATGTAAGCCATGAACCCACTGACAATCGATAAGGAAAGGACATTATTTTTCCGGGAGGACTATCATAAACTGCCCAAATTTACATGTAGTATGGGAGAAAACGACGAACGCTGCTACAAAGCAACTTATAAATATGTATAATAATACAGAACAATGCATAATTTTTATTTTTAAAATAATTTTTATTTTCATTAAAAATCTTTCTAATAATATTATAATAATATTCTTTTAATATTATTATAATATTATTAGAATATTATTTAATATAAATAATATTCTTTTCCCACATTAGTAATCAGCTACCTAATTCAAAATAATTTTAATCAGCACGCGGGATTCGCGTTAATTTAAATTGTTTTTATTCTGTTGTTGTTGTTGCTCTAATGCAGCTGACAAAACCCCCAAACTGTATAGGTGCAACTCAGCTCTAGACACAGTGATGCGATATCGTGTAGTAGCAGAAGTAATATTCCATACCGGTATACATACGATGCAAATTTCCCTCTGTTTGGATACCTTTTTTTTCTAATGCAGCTGGCAAATACTTAGATTGTTGTCTTTGATGCCTTAAGACAAGCGCTGCACCGACGTTACTCACTTAGCACTACCCAGAAGTTGCATGCAGCTTGAAGATAAGCTTCGGACGCGGAGTAACAATACCTCTACATCGCTCTACGTTCATGTTAGAACGGGACCTACGGCTTAAAGAGGATTCCGAACCCCTACAAACATCCACGGCACCACCAGGACTTGAACCAGAAACCTGTGGTACCGAGCGCCAGAGAGCTAATCACTCGGCCATTCAGACACCCAATTAACACTAATTAAGTATCCAAACAATCGTTTGCATACTTTCTTCTTGGATATAAGTTTGCATGGCCAACAGTGTATATTTAATTTTTTTTCATAACAATTATCCTAATAGTTTTAACCTTACAATTTTTATCCTAAAAAATAGAAATAACACCCAAGTCCAAAGAGACGCCATTGCTAACAATTCTAGATAAAACACAACCCACGTCAAAGGTTAGATGGAAATGCTTTCTACGCCGTTTGAAACCAGAATGGAGGAAGATATAAGCCTATCTCTCAAATGTCCTTTTTACCAGAAACTTTTGGGCATATCTCTATATTCCGAGCAGCCAATCTCCTCTTCAAAAACTGTCAACTGCTCTAAAAAAAGAATTCTTTTACGTTTTCATACTCTGCTTAAAGTATGCATGAGGCGTGGATGGAAGAGCTCCGTCTTTCGAACACAAAGGTGTCAGGGTAAAAAAAGTTTTTTGGGGAAAAAAAATACCTCTGAGGTGCAGATAAAGTAATATTATGTTTTGAACTGGAAGAAAAAATGCTTTTCAAGCTATGAAGCTAATCTTTGACATTGTCTACATGCATTCACGGGGGTTGTTTTCCGGGAGTAAAGATGGCTGGCCTTTGAAACACCAGCTTTTGCCTAGTACAAAGGAGATTTATATATTGCGAAATTCTCCTTGGTTTTCTTTTTTAAGGCACTTGCGAGGTTCTTTCTCTGAAATAAGAAGGTTTCTTTTCTTTTACTTTTTAGGAAACGTCAGTGGGTTTCGTGTTACTCTTATATATGCTATGATCAACCCACCGACAGTCGATAAAGGTAGGATATTATCTTCTGGGGTCTGGGATATTATCTTCTGGGTGAAGTAGTGTAGTATTTGAATGTAATATGGGGAAAAACGAAGAAAACTCTTACTAGGCAGCCTATAAAATATGTATAATAATAATATTGAATAATGCATAATATTTATTAATAAACTAATAATTTTTATTTTTATTAAAAATATTTTTTCTTTTCACACGTTACCAATCAGCTGCCTAATGCAAAAGAATTTTAATCAGCACACGGGATTCGCTTTAATTTAAATTGTTGTTTTTTTTGTTGTTGTTAGTGTTGTTCTAATGCGGCTGACAAACACTTCGGCAGTTGTCTTGGATGCCTTTAGGTACGCGCGGCACCGACGTTGCACACTTAGCACTACCCAGGAGGTGCGTTTAGCTTGAAAATAAGCTACGGACGCGGAGTAACACTACCTCCGCAACGCTCTACGTTCATGTTAGATCGGGACCCATGGTTTAAAGTGGATTCCGAACCACTGCAAACATCCATAGCACCCCCCGGACTCGAAGTCGGTACATGTGGTACCGAGCGCCAGAGCCACTCGGCCAATTAGCCACTCGGTCATTACGGCACCCAATTAAAACAAATTAAGTATCCGAAGAACTGTTTGGATACTTCCTTCTTGGATTTACATTTTGGATAACCAACAGTGTATCTTTAATTTTTTTTCAAAGCAATTATTTTAATAATTTTTACCCTTATAATTTTTATTCTAAAGAAAAAGAAAATCCGAGTTCAAAGAGACACCATTGTTAACAATTCTAGATAAATCGCAACCCACGTCAAAGGATAGATCGAAATGCTTTCTACGCCATTTGAAACCAGAATGGAGGAAGATATAAGCCTATCTCTCAAATGTCCTTTTTTTCCAGAAACTTTTTGGAATATATCTATATTCCGACCTACCAATCTTCCCTTCGAAAACTGTCAACTGCTCTCTAAAAAAAGAATTCTTTACGTTTTCAAACTCTGCTTAAAGTATGCATGAGGCGTGGATGGAAGAGCTCCGTCTTTCGAACACAAAGATGTCAGGGTAAAAAAAAATTGTTTGGTAAAAATACCTCCGAGGTGCAGATAAAGTAATATTATGTTTTGAACTGGACGAACAAATGCTTTTCAAGATATGAAACTAATCTTTGACATTGTCTACGTGTATTCGCAGGGTTTTTTTTTTCTGGAGTAAAGATGGTTGCCCTTTGTAACTCCAGCTTTTGCCTGGTACAAAGGAGATTTATATGCTTCAAAATTCTCCTTGGTTTCTTTTTTTTAAAGTTGTTTGCAAGGTTCTTTCCCTGAAATAAGAATGTTCCGTTTCTTTTATTTTTTGTGAGACATCCGTGGGTTTCATGCTCCACTTATGTACGTCATGAACCCACCGACAATCGATAAAGAAATGACATTATCTTTCGGGAAGACTAATATTAACTACTCCAAATCTGCGTGTAGTATGGGGGAAAACGAGGAAAACTCCTAGTAGGAAGCCAATGAAATATGTCTAATAAAAACCTAAATAATAATGATACTGAATGCATAATTTTTATTCATAAAATAATAATTAATTGCATTTTGTTCTTCTCACACATTAGTAATCAGCTAACTTTTTTTTTATTTCCAATGGCAAGTTTACAGGACGACAGATATACAAAAACATAAATACAAATAACAAGATAGAAACAAATGGCATCATTTAATCCATTCACTTAAATTTGGCCATCTTAGAATGCTTCCATAAAGAAACAGGCTACAGTACAGAACAGGAAGCAAAGTGAGACATGTCCAATTCTTTCTGATTATCACACAGGAGACAGAGAGGGTCAGGAGTTCTGTTATGGTGCTTGCGGAGACAATCGTGACCACAGAAAAATCGTAGCAATACCACCGTTGATAATGGGAAAATCCACCTGCGTTCCACTGCAGAACTCTAAGAAACTCATACTGAGAACCAGACTGAAGGCCGTGTTTGTAGATCAATTTGCAGTATCAGACGTTGCCCGGAGTGCACCATGAGGAAGTAGATATAAGATTGCACTCTGCAATCAGCCACCTACGAATTTTAATCAGCACGTGTGATTTTCGTTAATTTAAATTATTGAAAAAGAAATTTTTTTTATATCCATCCGATTTTAACACTACCAGATAGTGCCAGCTTTAAAACATACTAGCGTCATTTATGGAGGTTTTTTTTTTAAATGGTAGTAAATAAATAATATTAATTTTCAATATATTTTCCAAACTAACACTGTTCTTAGAAATAAATTATTTTATTTTTGGAAATATTTATAAGTAAGACTATTTTTTCTGCAAATTTATATTATTTAAGGCAAGTTACATAAAACCTTACATATGGTGGTCCAAGGCCGTTTGCCTGTCGACGATTTCGAGACAGGAGATGTCCTCTTTTTACGGGGATAGCGTAACCAGCCCTACGCCCAACAGGCATATGAGACCGGGACTTCTATTTAAAGTGGATTGCGAACTACTACAAACATGCATAACACCGCCGGGGTTCGAACCTGAAAATTTGTGGCACCGGGCTCCAGAACGCCAGTCACTCTGCTATCAGTCTTTAATAAAGTTTTTATCAGTCTTTAGTAAATTGAAAAATTAATCTTTAGTAAAGTCTTGATCAGTCTTTAGTAAAATTCTTTAATAAACTTTTCCAAACAAGATATATATTCTGTAAGTTGACAACATCGAGTGCTATCTGCTAGTTTATAATAACATCTTTACACATCCATACACATCTTTACACAACAAATACAAAATATTTAAAAATACATCAATCAAAATTTTATATTTTGCAACAATTTTCGTAATATAATTAAAAAATTACTTTTCTTTTAATCTATAATAATCTTACTTTACTGTGAAAGATTTCATAATCCCCTATCGTCTGTATTATCTTCTAATTAATTTTTTAATTAATTTTTTTGGGTAATTTTTCTGTAGAATTTCTTTGATTCAAATTTCTAATTTTCTTGATCAAATAGTGTAAGAAAAAGAACTTACTTGTATCCACACATTAAAAGAAGATGCTTTCACTAGATTTCAAGTCATTTTGAACTTTTTTATACGACTAAAAGAATTAAATCCCACGATTGGAAAAAGGTTTAGTTTGGGGAGAAAAAAATAGACCATAAAAAGAATGTCCTCTAAGGCCTTTTTGGAGATTATCTTCGTAAGTAAAATAAATACTCCTAAAATCGGTAGGAAACAGAACTTTACCCCCCTTTTTTTGTGTGTGTGTGTGTTGAACTTTTTCGTTTTTTATTGTGTTTTTTTCTTTCTTCTTTTAACAAAATGTTAGTTGTTGTTTTTTTAATTTAATTAATCGGTTATATTACCAAATAGTAAAAAACGTATAAAAAGGTTGGTGCAGGAAAATATAACAAAAAAAGACAAATTCATTTATTTTTTCAATATTAACAATATGACCAAAATCTAGAAAAATGATAACTATTGCATAAATTAAACTGACTACTTTCTTTTTTAACAACTAGCAATAACATTAAACTTTGTAATGTTATTACTAGTGATTAAAAAAGAAAGTAGCCAGTCTAATAAAGTTTAATGTTATTGCTAGTTGTTAAAAAAAGTAATGCATTCAGCTTTCAAAATCTGTTATACAAATATGTTATACAAATACAAAGGAATCTGTTACGCAGTATTCAAAATTGCTCACCTCAATTATGAAAGGGCCCCCACAGGAAATTCGTGAAATTCGCACCCTCTTCCCTTCCACTTTGATCCCAGCAGACACACTTTCTAATCTATAGATTTATCCATATCCAGTCCTAGTATAGATACGGATGCTTTCAATTTGTCGTCCCTTTTAAGTACATTAAATAGAAAGTCCTACACATTTTCCACCAAGCCATTCTGACTCCTATACTCCTAGGTAAATGCAAAATCTAAGTTTTTTATTAGGTTTCATTTAGAATATTTTTAATAGTAATTGCATGCTGCCCTTATGCTACGAACAGTTCACATAATAGGGAGACATTGCCTTCAAGAGAAGATTTCTAATAACGCATGTTACCGTTCTGCTACGAACAACCCACAGCGTGGATGGACATTGCCTTCAAGAGAAAATTTTTAAAAGTAATTGTATGTTGCTCTTATGCTACGAACAGCTCACAACATGGGAGAACATCGCTTTCAAGAGAAATTTTTTTATATAATATTAACTGCATGTTGCCCTTATGCTACGAACTGTCCACAGAATGGGAGGACATTGCCTTCAAGAGAAGAATTTTAACTTCCTCGCATTTCCTTGTTGTATGGGAGAAAACTCAATAAATGCCCACTAGACAATCGGACTGATGGTGTGAAATACTCACGTATATTGTCACAATCGCCATCAAGTCTCTTCTTTTTCCTGAAAGCTATGAGGGCAATGGACGCCACCAGCAAATTCCAGCTTGAGTCTTCCTGCACTTTAACTGCTTTCGTTAAGCCACAAGTCTAGGGAAATTATGTTTAAATATTCAACTAAAAAATATTTATAAATGTAACTCATCTAAAATTATAACATTTTATAAAAAAAATTATTGTCTACTTATTAATTTAAAAAGCATCGTCAAATGTATAGCATTCATATTTATTTCATTTACACCTACCAAGTTTAATTTCCAGGGCGCAATTTTGGCACTTTACAACTCCCTTCGCGAGTTTATTACTTACGTTTTAGATCCTTCAGGAAAATGGACTTCTCATAAAAATTGCATTTTGCACTCTCTCTCTCTCTCTCGCATACCGAAATAAATTCTTTTTTGCGAAAATCGTGCCATCTTTCCCCATGCTTCTAAACGAGCAGCGAAAATAATCTACTTTTCCTTTTTATTCCTTGCTCTAATTAACAAGCTCAACATGGCTGTGGGTGCAAACGGGAAAATGCCACTTCGTTAAATCCCCCAGTTCCCGTTTTCTGACCAACAACTCCTGCCACATTTATAGTTCCCCGATAACTGCTTGTTGTGTGCTCAGGGTAAGCAATGAATAAAAATTGCATGTCGTCAACCCAGAAGCTTCGTATACACCAAAGCGGTTTTTTTTTTTTTATGTATTTCAATTACACCGGTTTAACGCATTGATTTACAAGCGTTGTTAACCGTCGTAAAAGTTTCCCTGTCCGCAAAATTGTGAATGTTATAACATGTAAGAAAAAAAATTCCGAAAGAAACTATTAGGTTGGATATACAAAATTGAGTGAAATTTAACTCTTAAAAAGTGAAATTTTCGAGGTACAAAAAAAAAATTTCTATTCATTTATTTGTCGATAAAATTGGTGGTGATTTTGTCTACTTATGTATGTCCCGAAGAGCAGACAGGCCAGCGATGAAAGAAAAGTATTGACTTCCAGAAGAACTTTTAAGGATGGATGCCCTACATTTACGTGAAATATGACAGAAAAACTGGAAAATTCCCACCAGGCAGTGGGATTAACTAAGGGAGTGACTATTTAAGTATGACGCTTTACAAATGTTGCCAAAATTACCTTTAGACTCCTCGTTTTTGAAAGTATTGAGTGCAACGGACACTACCAGTGGATTTGAACCTAAACCCTTCTGTATATTAAGCTATCATTTGATCACAAATCTATCATTTTCAAGATTTGCTTTCAACTTCGTGGCCTTCATTTTTATAATGTATACCAAATTCGTACGTCATCAAAAATTATGAAGTAAAAATTAACTTTGTAGTGTTCAGGTTGGATAACCAGATTGTAAATTGATGTGGTTTGGTTGAGATACCTGACGGATTTATTTACACACGCACAAACACCAACACACATACAATCAGAGTTAAACAATAGTTATCCCATTTAAAGTAAAAGACAGATTATTATAGCTTTGTAGTAGGACTCTATTTCTGAGCCGAAGAAATGAAACTTGGCTAAACGCAGGATTGCGAGAAATATACTTCCTCTCCGGGAGAAGAGCCTGTAGGGTAGCAGGTAATTTCTCCTGAACACCACAGGAAGGCTAACCTCCCAGTGTGTAGAAGAAAACATGGTTACAACTTTTTAAAAGGGCCATCAATCTAACTATTTTAAATCAGCAATTGCTGACATTTTTTTTTTCACTGACATTTTTAATCATTAAAATGAAGGACATCGATTCTATTCTAGAAATAATATTTTAAATGTGCAAAATAAAATCCAAGTAATTACATTGAATGCAATAAATAAAAATTATTAAATAATATCAATACATTTGCACGTTCTTAATTTTTATGCGAATACCAATTATCCAATTATCTACGTACTTTCATTATTAATTCTTATGTAATAACTTCCTGCCTTTTATATTTGCATTGTCCATAATATTGCAGCAACTGCTTCTGCTGTCAAATTATTTTTAGCTCTTACTCTTTTTCTAATTGCTTCGATGAATATTCCTTCAGCTCTCTCATTTGCATATTCTCTAATGTAGCGTTCATTGTATTATATTGCTTCTAAATTTTCTAATAATTATACTTATTTTTATATTTTATAGATTCTTGCATTCATAGTTCGGAATCGCCCTACCAAATGTGAATTTTGCGAAAATGTTCCCAACTCCACCGTGTGTTCATTCAATTTCACCCACATCATTCCCAAACTGTATAGGGGCAATTCAGCTCTAGGCAAAGTGGCGTGATGTGATGTGGTGAATTAGCTGAAGTAATATTCCTTAGCAGTATACAAATTTCATTCTGTTTGGATACTTCCTTCTTGGATTTACATTTTGGTTGGTCAAAAGTGTAGATTTAATTTTTTTCAAAACAATTATTCTAATAATTTTTACTCTTATAATTTTTATTCTAAAAAAAAAAGAACATCCAACTTCAAAGAGACGCCATTGTTAACAATTCTAGAAAAAACACAACCCACGTCAAAGGTTAGATCGAAAAGCTTTCTATGCCATTTGAAACCAGAATGGAGGAAGATATAAGCCTATCTCTCAAATGTCCTTTTCTTTCCAGAAACTTTTTGGCATATATCTATATTCCGAGCCATCCAATCTCCTCTTCCAAAGCTGTCAACTGCTCTCTGAAAAAAGAATTCTTCACGTTTTCATACTCTGCTCAAAGTATGCATGAGGCGTGGATGGAAGAGCTCCGTCTTTCCAACACAAAGGTGTCAGGGAAAAATGTTTTTTCGAAAAAACTACCTCTGAGGTGCAGATAAAGTAATATTATGTTTTGAACTGGACGAACAAATGCTTTTCAAGATATGAAACTAATCTTTGACATTGTCTACATGTATTCGCAGGGTGGTTTTTTCTGGGTGTAAAGACGATTTGCCTTTGAAACTTCAGCGTTTGCCTAGTACAAAGGAGATTCATATGTTTCGAAATTCTCCTTGGTTTTCTTTTTTAAGGTGTTTGCGAGGTTCTTTCTCTGAAATAAGAAGATTCTTTGTCTGTAATTTTTTGTAAAACATCAGTGGGTTTCATGCTCCACTTATGTACGCCATGAACCCACCGACAATCGATAAGAAAAGGGTAATATTTTCCGTGAGGACTAGTATTAACTGCCCCAAATTTACATGTAGTAAAGGTGAAAACGAGGAAAACTACTACTAGCCAGCCAATGAAATATATCTAATAAAAATATAAATAATAATAATAATAATGAATGCTTAGTTTTTATTCATAAAACAATAATTAATTTTATTTTTTCTTCTCACACATTAGCCTTCCACTAACTTTTCTTTTATTATTTCCAATGGCAAGTTTACAATTATGAATATTCCTTCAGCTCTCCAATATAATGTTTATTGTATGGCATTGCTTTTAAATTTTTTAACAATTTGCCTCGTGTATTTATATATTTTATAGATTCTCGCATTTTATATTTGCCCCCTTCTTTTTTGATGTTCTCTTCTATTTTTGTAAAAATTTTCCTCGTTGTTCAACTTCTGTACCTCCAAAAGTGAATTTTGCGAAAATGCTCCCGCCTCCATCGTGTGTCAATTCAATTTAACCCAGATCATTCCCAAACTGTATAGGGCAACTCAGCTCTAGGACCATGATGTGGTGTGATGCAGTATCAGTAGTAATATTCCATAGAGGTTCCATGATAAAAATTTCATTCTGTTTGGTTACGTTTTTTCTTTTTGTTGTAATGCAGCTGGCAAACACTCAGACAATTGTCTTCGATGCTTTAAGGCAAACGCCACACCGACGTTGCTTGAAGATAAGCTACGGACGCGGAGTAACAATCCCACCGCAACGCTCTACGATCATGTTAGACCGGGACCTACGGTTTTAAAATGGATTCCAAACCACTAAAAACATTCATGGCAACGCTGGGACTCGATCCCGAAATCTGTGGTACCGAGCGACACAGCGCTAGCCACTCTGCCATCAGGCTCCTCTCTGTTTGGATACTTCCTTCTTGGAATTACATTTTGGATGGCCAAAAATGTAGATTCAATTTTTTTTTCATAACAACTTTCCTAATGTTTTTTACCCTTATAATTTTTTATTGTAAAAAAAAGGAAAACCCAAGTTCAAAGAGACGCCATTGTTAACAATTCTAGATAACGCACATCCCACGTCAAAGGTTAGATCGAAATGCTTTCTATGCCATTCGAAACCAGAATGGAGGAAGATATAAGCCTATCTCTCAAATGTCCTTTTTTTTTCAGAAACTTTTTGGCACATATCTATCTTCCGAGCAGCCAATCTCCTCTTCCAAACTATCAACTGCTCTAAAAAAAGAATTCTTTACGTTTTCATACTCTGCTTAAAGTATGCATGAGGCGTGGATGGAAGAGCTCCGTCTTTCGAACACAAAGGTGTCAGGGAAAAATATTTTTTCGAAAAAACTACCTCTGAGGTGCAGATAAAGTAATATTATGTTTTGAACTGGACGAACAAATGCTTTTCAAGGTATGAAACTAATCTTTGACATTGTCTTCGTGCATTCACAGGTTGTTGTTTTTTCCGGGAGTAAAGATGGTTGGTCTTTGAAACTTCAGCTTTTGCCTGGTACAAAGGAGATTTATATATTTCGAAATTCTCCTTGGTTTTCTTTTTTATGGTGTTTGCGAGGTTCTTTCTCAGAATAAGAAGGTTCTTTTTCTTTTATTTTTTATGAAACATCAGTGGGTTTCCTGTTCCACTTATGTATGCCATTGACCCACCGACAATCGATAAAGAAAGGGCAGCGTATCTTCCGAGAGGACTAGTATTGACTGCCCGAAATTTACGTGTAGTATAGGGGGAAATGAGTAAACCTCCTACTACACAGCCAATGAAATATATCTAATAAAAATATAAATAATAATAATAATACTGAGTGCATAGTTTTTATTCATAAAATAATAATTAATTTTATTTTGTTCTTCCCACACATTAGCAATCAGCTAAATTTTTTTTATTATTTCCAATGGCAAGTTTACAGTTGGGAATATTCCTTCGGCTCTCTAATTTGTATATTCTTCAATGTAGTGTTTATTGTATTGCATTGCTTTTAAATTTTCTAATAATTTACCTTATGTATTTATGTATTTTCTAGATTCTCGCATTTCATATTTTCCTCCTTTTTTTTGAAGTTTTAATTTTTTGTTATTCTCTTCTGTTTTTGTAAAACTTTTCCTCATTGTTCAACTTTTGTACCTTCAAAAGAAAATTTTCACGCCTCCGTAGTATGTCCATTCAATTTCACCCACCTCATTCCAAAACTGCATAGGGCAAATCAGCTATAGGCACAGTGATGGGGTGTGATATAGTAGCAGTAGTAATATTCCATAGAGGTATACATATGATAGAAATTTTATTCTGTTTGAATACTTTTTTTGCTCTAATGCAGCTGGCAAAAACTTAGACAATTCTCTTGGATGCTTTAAGGCAAGCGCTGCACCGACGTTACTCACTTAGCACTACCCAGGATGTGCGTGTAGCTTAAAGATAAGCTACGGACGCTGAGTAAAAATACCTCCGCAACGCTCTACGATCCTGTTAGACCGGGGCCTACGTCTTAAAGTGGATTCCGAACCGCTACAAACATCCACGGCACCGCCGGGACTCGAACCCGAAACATGTTGTACCGAGCACCAAAGCGTTAGCCACTCGGTCATTCAGGCCCCTCTGTTTAGATACTTCCTTCTTGGATTTACATTTTGGATGGCCAAAAGTGTATCTTTAATTTTTTTTTATAAACAATTATGCTAATAATTTTTACCTTTATAATTTTAAATTCAAAAAAAAAAAGAACATCCGAGTTCAAAGAAATGCCTTTGTTAACAATTCTCGATAAAACACAACTCACGTCAAAGGTTATTGCGAAATGCTTTCTATGCCATTTGAAACCAGAATGGAGGAAGATATAAGCCTATCTCTCAAATGTCCTTTTTTTTTTCAGAAACCTTTTGGCACATATCTATCTTCCGAGCAACCAATCTCCTCTTCCAAAACTGTCAACTGCTCTAAAAAAAGAATTCTTTACGCTTTCATACTCTGCTTAAAGTATGCATGAGGCGTGGATGGAAGAGCTCCGTCTTTCGAACACAAAGGTGTCAGGGAAAATTTTTTTGGGGGAAAACTACGTCGGAGGTGCTGATAAAGAGTAATATTATGTTTTGAACTGAACGAACAAATGCTTTTCAAGATATGAAACTAATCTTTGACATTGTCTTCATGCATTCGCGGGGTTTTTTTCTGTTAGTAAAGATGGTTGGCCTTTGAAACTTCAGCTTTTGCATAGAAGATTTATATATATTTCTTATTTATTTTTTAAGGAGATTTATATATTTCGAAATTCTCCTTGGTTGTTTTTTTTAAGTTGTTTGCGCAGTACTTTCTCTGAAATAAGAAGGTTCCTTTTCTTTTATTTTTTATAAAACGTCAGTGGGTTTCATGCTCCACTTATGTACGCCCTGAACCCACCGACAATCGATAAGGAAAGGATATTTTTTTTCCTGGAGGACTAGTCTTAACTGCCCCAAATTTACGTGTAGTATAGGGGGAAATGAGTAAAACTCCTACTAGCCAACCAATGAAATATATCTAATAAAAATATTAATAATAATAATAATACTGAATGCATAGTTTTTATTCATAAAATAATAATTAATTTTATTTTGTTCTTCTCACACATTAGCAATCAGCTAACTTTTTTTTATTTCTATTTCCAATGGCAAGTTTACAGTTATGAATATTTCTTCAGCTCTCTAATTTGTATAATCTCCAATGTAGTGTTTATTGCATTGCATTGCTTTTAAATTTTCTAACAATGTATGTTATTATGTATTTGCAGATTTTGTAAATTATCGCATTTCATATTTTTCCCCTTATTTTTTTAATTTTAATTTCTTGATATTCTCTTCTGTTTTTGTAAAAATTTTCCTCCTTGTTCAACTTCTGTACCACCAAAAGTGAATTTTGTGAAAATGTTCCCGCCTCCATCGTGTGTCTATTCAATTTCTCCCACATCATTCCTAAAATGTATAGAGGCAACTCTGCTCTAGACACAGTGATGTGGTGTAGTAGCAGTAGTAATAATCCATGGCGGTATACACATGATACAAATTTCATTCTGTTTGGATACTTTTTTTTCTAATGCAGCTTGCAAACACTTAGACATTCTTTGATTCTTTAAGGCAAGCGCTGCACCGACGTTACTGACTTAGCACTATCCAGAAGGTGCATGTATCTTGAAGATAAGCTACGGACGCAGAGTAACAATACCTCTGCAAAGCTGTACGATCACGTCAAACCGAGACCTACGGCTTAAAGCGGATTCCGAACCACTAAAAACACCTACGTCAACGCCGGCACTTGAACCCGAAACCTGTGGTACCGAGCGTAAGAGCGCTAGTCACTAGGCCATTAGGCCCCCAATTAAATCAAATTAAGTATCCAAACAACTGTTTCTATACTTCCTTCTTGGATATACATTTTGCATGGCCAACAGTGTATCTTTAAGTTTTTTTCATAACAATTACTCTAATAATTTTTACCCTTATAATTTTTAATTCTGCAAAAAAAAGAAAATCCAAGTTTAAAGAGTCGCCATTGGTAACAATTCTAGATAAAAGACATACCACATCAAAGGTTAGATCGAAATGCCTTCTATGCCATTTGAAACCAGAATGGAGGAAGATATAAGCCTATCTCTCAAACGTCCTTTTTTCCAGAAACTTTTTGGCATATATCTATATTCCGAGCAGCCAATCTCCTCTTCAAAAACTGTCAACTGCTCTCTAAAAAAAGAATTCTTTACGTTTTCATACTCTGCTTAAAATATGCATGAGGCGTGGATGGAAGAGCTCTGTCTTTCGAACGCAAAGGTGTCAAGGTAAAAAGACTTTTTTTGTTAAAAAATACCTCCGAGGTGCAGATAAAGTAATATTATGTTTTGAACTGGATGAACAAATGCTTTTCAAGATATGAAACTAATCTTTGACATTGTCTACGTGGATTCACAGTCTTTTTTTCCAGGGAGTAAAAATGGTTGGCCTTTGAAACTTCAGCTTTTGCCTAGTACAAAGGAGATTTATATATTTCGAAGTTCTTCATGGTTTTCTTTTTTAAGGCGCTTGCGAGGATCTTTCTCTGAAATAAGAAGATTCCTTTTCTTTTATTTTTTGTGCAACATCGGTGGGTTTCGTGTTACTCTTATATATGCTATGAACAGCCCACCGACAGTCAATAAAGGAAGGATATTATCTTCCGAGTGGACTAGTGTAGTATTTGGATGTAGTACCCAGAAAAAAAGAAAAAACTCCTACTAGGCAGCTTATAAAATATATATAATAATAGTACTGAATAATTCATAATTTTTATTCATAAAGTAATAATTTCTATTTTGATTAAAAATATTTTTTCTTCTCACACATTAGCAATCAGCTACCTAATTCTAACGAATTTTGATCAGTATGTGTAATTTGCATTAATTTAAATTGTTGAAAAAAAGTTGTCTTATCAACATTAGATTTTAACACCATCAGATGACAGACTTTTTACCAGACTACACCACCAGATGACTATCAATAAAGAAGGGATTGTTTAAAAAAATGAAAAATAAACAATATTATTTTTCAATTTATTTTCCGAAGTAACACTGTTCTTAAAAATAAATTATTTTATTTTTAGAAATACAAATAAGAATTATTGTTTTATTTTAGAAAATTTATATTATTTAGGCAAGTTATGTATTGATTACTCTTCTTCATTGGCGCAACAGCCCCATGGTGGCCCAAGGTCGGTTGCATATCGGCGATTTCCAGACAGGAGATGTTCTCTTTTAAAGAGGTAAGGCTACCAGCTTTATGTCCAACAGGCATATGAGGCCCGGACTTACTGCTTAAAGTGGATTCCGAACCATTACAAACATCCTTGACACCGCCGGGGCACGAATCTGTGGCAGCGAGCTCCAGAGCGCTAGTCACTCGCCCATCAATACCTGACTTTGATATTTGCACAAATAATAATCTTTAATAAAGTTTTCCAAAACGAATTATTTTTTTCTGTAAGGTGACAACACCTAGTGATATCTGCTAATTTTTAATAATGCGCATCTTTACACAACAAGTACAAAATATTCAAAAATACATCAATCAAAATTTTATATTTTGCAACAATTTTCTTAATACAGTTTAAAAATTATTTTTTCAACCTACAATAATCTTATTTTACTATGAAAGATTTCATAATCCCCTATCCCCTGTATTATCTTCTAATTAATTTTTAATTAATTTTTTTTTTTTTTTTTTTTTTTTTTTTTTTTGGTAATTTTTCTGTGGAATTTCTTTGATTCAAATTTTTAATTTTCTTGATCAAATAGTGTAAAAAAAAGAACTTACTTGTATCCACACATTAAAAGGAGATGCTTTCACTAGATTTCAAGTCATTTTGAACTTTTTACACGACTAAAAGAATAAAATCCGACGATTGGAAAAAGGTTTAGTTTGGGGAGAAAAAAGTAGACCATAAAAAGAATGTTCTCTAAGGCCTTTTTGGAGATTATCTTCGTAAGTAAAATAAATACTCCTAAAATCGGTAGGAAACAGAACTTTACCCCCTTTTTTTTTTTTGTGTGTGTGTGTGTGTGTGTATGTTGAACTTTTTCGTTTTTTATTGTATGTTTTTTTTTTTTCCTTTCTTCTTTTACCTAAACGTTAGGTTTTTTTTTTAAATTTAATTAATCGGTTATATTACCAAATAGTGAAAAATGTAAAAAAAAATAGGTGGATGAAAAGATAACAAAAAAGGGACACAATTCATTTTTTTTTTTCGTCAATATTAACAATATGACCAAAATCTAGAAAAATGATAACTATTACAAAAAGTAAACTGACTACTTTCTTTTTTAACCAATAGCAATAACATTAAACTTTTTATGTTATATCTAGCTGTTTAAAAAAGAAAGTAGCCATTTTTTTTTAACACATCAGCAAAAATGTAATGTATTCAACGTTCAGCACCACAAAGGAATCTGTTACACATCATTTTCTCGTCCTAATTATGAAAGGACACCTAAAGGCTTCCGAGAAATTCGCACCCTCTTTCCCTCCACATTGAACCGAACGGACAAACTTTCTAATTTATAGATTTATCGTTTCCATTCCTGGTATAGATACGGAACCTTTCAATTTCGCGTCGCTTTTAAGACCATAAAATAACTTCAGTTAAATCGGAAATCCTACACATTCTGTCTCCTATACCCCTAGGTAAACGAAAAATTTTTTGTCCAGCTTTCTTACTAGGTTTCAAACTTAGTTCTCTTTGAGCAGAAGTTTAGTTCACTAATCACCACGCAGTTGTAAGCCGACAAAAACAAGGAATTAATAAAGCGATCATTAAGACATTAATGCTACAAAATATCAGTTTGATTTCACTTAAAATTTACTGAAATTCTCCAAATCTCAAATTTTTTTCTTTTTCTTCATTGTTACAACAGCCCCATGGTGAACCAAGGCCATCTACTTACCGGCAGATTTCAAAACAGTATGTATTATGGAGTAGGATTGTTATTCCTATGTCCAACGTTCTGCAGTCATATTAGACCACAAAGAGCGGACCTGGTGGTCCGATTAGTTTTGGTCTAATAAAAGCTCTCGTTCCCGAAGCTCAGAGTTCTGCTGCATGTATTAGCTCTGGTATTGCCACAGTTATCCAAGTAATAAGGTACGATCCAAGGAACCATAACTGATTTAATGAGCCCTTCACGGTTTCGCCTTAACATGGCATGGATTTAGACATGAATGGCTTAATCTTTGAGACAAGCATATGACTACTGGCAGGATCAACCGTGTAACTTCCTCGTTCTTGCGAAAGTTCGAAGAAATGCTCTTTTTATGTGCACCTTTCGAATCTGAGAGGCGAGTCGCGACCTCTCCTTAAGTCTTACTCATCTGAAAATATAAGATACGACTACAATCAGAATAATGACAGGTTAATTGATTAGTCCAAATTAGCAGATTTAACATGAGGAGTTAGCGGCTTTATAACAGCAGTACCAAAGTGCTCTGTTAGCACAGTTAGCTTGATCAAAATGATTTTAAAAATTGGAAATGTATTGGGAGGGGAAACCTACTAACCTTATATGAAGCTTTTTGAATCAAAACTTGAAAATAATTATTCAACATGGCGGTTTTACATTGGTAGACTGGATTGCATGTTGCCCTTAAACTACGAACAATCCACAGCATGGGAGGACATTGCCTTCAAGAGAAGATTTTTAATAGTAACTGCCTCACATTTGCATGTCGTATGGGATGAAACACAATAAACTTCTACCAGACAGCCTGACTGTCGATGAAAGATACTTACATATATCAATAAAATTCCCATCAAATCGCTTTTCCTCAGAAACCAGTAAGTGCAGTAGATGCCACCAACAAGTTCCAGCCTCAATCGTCCTACCTTATAGCTGCTCTCGTTACAGCTACGAGTCTACTGAAATGATGTTTAAAAAATCCACTAAAAACCATTTATAAATGTAATGTAACTAATCTAAAATTAAAAAAATTTTATCCAAAAATTGATTGTCTACTTATTCATTTTAAAAGCATCGTCAAACGTATAGTATTCATATTTATTTCATTTACACTTATCGAGTTTAATTTCCCGAGGGCAATTTCAGCACTTTACAACTCCCTTCGCGAGTTTATTACTTACGTTTTAGATCCTTTATTAAAATGGACTTCTCATGAAAATTGCATTTTGCTCTCTCACTCTCTCGCATACCGAAATAAACTCCTTTTTTGCGAATACCGAGCCATCTTTCCCCATGCTTCTAAACGAGCAGCGAAAATAATCTACTTTTTTATTTTTATTCCTTGCTCTAATTAACAATCATAACATGGCTGTGGGTGCGAACGGGAAAAAGCCTCTACGTGAAATCCCCCAGTTCCCGTTTTCTGGCCAACAACTCCTGCCACATTTATAGTTCCCCGATAACTGCTTGTTGTTGGCTCAGTGTAAGTAAAGGATAAAAATTGCATGTCATCAACCCAGAAGCTCCGTATACAACAAAGATGTTCTTTTATGTATTTCAATTACACCGGTTTTACGCATTTATTTACAAGCGTTGTTAACCATCGTAAAAGTTCCCCTATCCGCAAAATTGTGAATGTTATAACATGTAGAAATTTATTTTTTTCAATAAGAAACCATAACGTTACAGATGCGAGACAGAGTGAATTATTAATTTCTGAAGAGAAAAATTTTCCATGCATAATTTTTTTTCTTTTGTTAAAACTTGGTGGACATTTTGTTCTACTTATGCATTCCATGTTGAAGATAGAGTATTGCCTTCCAGGAGAACTTTTAAGGATGAATGCCCTACATTTGCGTGACATACGAGAGAAAACCACTAAGCAGTCTGACTATTTATGTGTGACGCTTTTAAAATGTTGTCAAAATCACCATCGAGTGACACTACCAGTGGATTTGAACCTGAACCCTCCTATATGCTAAGCTATCACTTGATCACAAGTCGATCACTTTCAAGATTTGCTTTCACCTTCGTGCCCTTAATTTTTATAATGTATGCCAAATTCGATCATCATTAAAGATTATGAAGTAAAAATAAACTTTGTAGTGTTCAGGTTGGAGAACCAGATTGTGAATGGATGTGGTTGGATACTTGAGGTGCAGATTTCAGAACTCACAGCTTTATTTACACATGCACAAACACCAACACACATATAATTAGAGACAAACAATAGTTATCCCATGTAAAGTAAAAAGCAATTATAGCTTTGTGGTAGGACTCCATTTCTGAGCCGAAGAGACGAAAATTAGCTAAACGCAGGATTGCGCGAAATATGCTTCCTCTTCGGGAGAAGAGCCTGTAGGGTAGCTGGTAATTTCTCCTGAACGCCACAGGAAGGCGAACCTCCCAGTGTGTAGAAGAAAACATGGTTACAACATTTTAAAAGGGCCATCAATCTAATTATTTTAAACTAGGAGTTGCTGACATTTTTTTTCACTGACATTTTTAATCATTAAAATGAAGAACGTCAATTCTGTTCAAGAAATAATATTTTAAATGTGCAAAATAAAAGCAAAGTAATTACGCTGAATGCAATAAATAAAAATTATTAAATAATATCAATACATTTGCACGTTCGTAGTTTTTATGTGAATAGCAATTATATAGTTATGTACTGTGATTATTATTTTTTATGTAATATCTTCCTGCCTTTTATGTTTCCATTGTTCACAATTTTGAAGCAACTGCTTCTACTGTTAAATTATTTATTAGCGGTTACTCTTTTTCTAATTTGTATAATAATTAATTTGATTAATATTCCTTCAGCTCTCTGATTTATATATTCTCCAATGTAGTTTTTATTGTATTACAATGCTTTTAAATTTTATAATAATTTACCTTATGTATTTATATATTTTATAGATTCTCGCATTTCATATCCCCCCCTTTCTTTTTTAAATTTTAATTTTTTGATATTCTCTTCTGTTTTTGTAAAAATTTTAATCATTGTTCAACTTCTGTACCTCCAAAAGTGTATTTTGCGAAAATGTTCCCGCCTCCATCGTGTGTCCATTAGTTTCATCCACATCATACCCAAATTGTATAGCGGCAACTCAGCTCTAGTCACAGTGATGTGGTGTTGAGTAGTAGTAGTAGTAATATTCCATAGAGGTATACACATGATACAAATTTCATTCTGTTTGGATACTTTTTTTTTTCCAATGCAGCTAGCAAACATTTAGACAATTGGGTTCGATGCCTTTAGGCATGCGGTACACGGACGTTACTCACTTAGCACTACCCAGAAGGTGCGTGTAACTTGAAGATAAGCTACGGACGCGAAGTAACATTACTCTTGCAATGCTCTACGATCAAGTTATTCAGGGATCTACAGTTTTGAAATGGATTTCAAGCCACTACAAACATCCATAACCATAAATACATCGAACCCGAAACCTGTGGTACCTAGCGTCAGAGCGCTAGCCACTCGGCCATCAGGCCCCTGTCTGTTTGGGCACTTCCTTCTTGGAATTACATTTTGGATGGTCAACAGTGTATCTTTATTTTTTTATAACAATTATTCTAATAATTTTTACCCTTATAATTTGCATTCTAATTTGTATTCCAGGTTCAAATAGACGTAATTGTTTGCTATTCTAGATAAAACACAACCCAGGAGGTGCATGTAGCTTGAAGATAAGCTACGGACGTGGAGTAACATGATCTACAATCATGTTAGACCGGAACCTACGCCTTAAATTGGATTCCGAACCACTACAAACATCCACGGCACCGCCGAGACTCGAACCTGAAACCTGTGATACCGAGCGTCAGAGTGCTAGCCGCTCGGCCATTCAGGCCCCTAATTAAAACAGATTAAGTACCCAAACAACTGTCTGGATACTTCCTTCTTTTATATACATTTTGGATGGCCAAAAGTATAGATTTAATGTTGTTGTTTTTTCAAAATAATTATTCTAATAATTTTTACCCTTATAATTTTTAATTTAACAAAAAAAGAAAATCCAAGTTCAAAGAGATGCCACTGTTAACAATTCCAGATAAAACACAGCCCACGTCAAAGGTTAGATCGAAATGCTTTCTATGCCATTTGAAACCAAAATGGAGGCAGATATAAGCCTCAAATATCCTTTTTTCCAGAAAATTCTTGGCATATATCTATATTCCGAGCAGCCAATCTCCTCGCCAAAACTGTCAACTGCTCTCCAAAAAAAGAATTCTTTACGTTTTCATACTCTGCTTAAAGTATTCATGAGGCGTGGATGGAAGAGCTCCGTCTTTCGAACACAAGGGTGCCAGGGTAAAAAAAACTATTTTTGTTAAAAAATACCTCTGAGGTGCAGATAAAGTAATATTATGTTTTGAACTGGACGAACAAATGTTTTTCAAGATATGAAACTAATCTTTGACATTGTCTACATGTATTCGCAGGTTTTTTTCCGGGAATAAAGATGGTTGACCTTTGAAACTTCAGCTTTTGCCTGGTACAGAGGAGATTTATATATGTCAAAATTCTCCTTCTTTTTTTCTTTTTTAAGGTGTTTGCGAGGTTCTTTCTCTGAAATAAGAAGGTTCTTTTTCTTTTATTTGTTGTGAAACATCAGTGGGTTTCATGCTCCACTTATCTACGCCATGTACCCACCGACAATCGATAAAGAAATGACATCATTTTCCGGACATTATTTTCCGGACTGAGAATTAACTGACTCAATTTGCGTATAGCATGAGAAAAAACGATTAAAACTCCTACTAAGCAGCGAATGAAATATGTCTAATAAAAAATTAAATAATAATACTGAATGCGAAATTTTTATTCATTAAATAAGAATTAATTTTATTTTGATTAAATATATATAATCTTCTCACACATTAGCAATCAGCTACCTAATTCAAACGAATTTTAATCAACATAAAAGATTCTGAGTTAATTTAAATTGTTGAAAAAGAATTTTTTTAATAGCCATCGCATTTTAATACCACCAGATGGCGCCAGCTTTAAAACATACTAGCACCATTTATAAGAAATTATTAAAAATTACTTCTTTAAATCTATAATAATCTTACTTTACTATAAAAGATTTCATAATTCCCTATCGTCTGTATTATCTTCTAATTAATTTATTAATTAATTTTTTGGGGGTAATTTTTCTGTTGAATTTCTTTGATTCAAACTTTTAATTTTCTTGATCAAATAAAGTAAGAAAAAGAGTTTGCTTGTATCCACGCGTTAAAGAAGATGTTTTCACTAGATTTCAGGCCCATTTTGAACTTTTTTACACTACTAAAAGAATTAAATCCGACGATTGGAAAAAGGTTTAGTTTGGGGAGAAAAAAATAGACCATAAAAGAATGTCCTCTAAGGCCTTTCTGGAGATTATCTTCGTAAGTAAAATAATTACTCCTAAAATCGGTAGGAAACAGAACTTTACCCTTTTTTTGTCTGTGATGAACTTTTTTCGTTTTTTATGTGTGTTTTTTTCTTTCTTTTTTTAATAAAATATTAGTTTTTTTTAATTTAATTAATCGGTTATATTACCAAATAGTAAAAAATGTAGGTGAAGGAAATGTAACAAAAAAGGACAAATTCACATATTTTTTCAATATTAATAATATCATGAAAATCTAGAAAAATTATAGCTATTACAAAAAAAAAACTGTCTACTTGCTTTTTTAACAACTAGTAATAACATTAAACTTTTTTATGATATTACTAGTTGTTAAAAAAGAAAGTAGACAGTCTTAAAAAGTGAATGTTATTGCTAGTTGTTAAAAAAGAAAGTAACCAATTTTTTTCCAATAGCTCCAAATCTCAATTTTTTTTTTCTTTTTCTTTATTGGCGCAACAGCTCCATGGTGAGTCAAAGCCAATCTGCCTATTGGCAGATTTCAAAACATGAGACGTTTTCTAATGTGTAGAATTGTCATCCCTACGCCCAATGCTCTGCAGTCATATTAGACCACAAAGAACGGACCCGGAGACCCGATTGGTTTTGGTCTAATAAAAGCACTCGTTCACGAAGGTCGGAGGTCTGCTGTATAAATTAGCTCTAGAATTGCCACAGTTATCCATTTAGTAAGGTACGACCCAATGAACTATAACTGATTTAATGAGTCCTTCGCGGTTTCTCCTTAACACGGCATGGACTTCGACATGCATGGCTTAATCTTTGAGACAAGCATATTACTACTGGCAGGATCAACCAGGTAACTTTCTCGTTCTTGCGAACGTTCGAAGAAGTGCTCTTTTTTTGTGTACCTTTCGAATCCGAGAGGCGAATCACGACCTCTCCTTAAGCCTTACTCATCTGCGCGAGTTTAGTACTTACGTTTTAGATCCTCCGGAAAATGGACTTCTCATAAAAATTGCATTTTGCTCTCTCTCTGTCTCTCTCGCATACCGAAATAAACTCCTTTTTGCGAAAATCGAGCCATCTTTCCCCTATGCTTCTAAACGAGCAGCGAAAATATTCTACTTTTCGTTTTCATTCCTTGCTCTTATTAACAATCTTAACATGGCTGTGGGTGCGAATGGGAAAAAGGCCACTTCGTTAAAGCCCTCCCTTTCCCATTTTTTCTCCAACAACTCATGCCACATTTATAGTTCCCCGATAACTGCTTGTTGTAAGTAAAGGATAAAAATTGCATGTCATCAACCGAGAAGCTCCATATACGCCAAAGCTCTTTTTTTTTATGTATTTCAATTACACGGGTTTTAAGCATTTATTTACAAGCGTTGTTAGCCATCGTAAAAGTTTTCCTATCCGCAAAATTGTGAATGTTATAATAACATGTAGAAAAAAAATTCAGGAAGAATCTATAACGTTGCATATGCGAAATTGAGTCATTGTTAACTTTTGAAGAGAGAAATTTTCCAGACTCAAAACAAATTTCTATTTATTTATTTATTTATTTATTCATTTTTTCATAAAATTTGTGGACAATATGTCTACTTATGTATGCCACGAACAGTACACCGGCAGGCGACGCAGGAAGAATATTGCCTTTCAGAAGATCTTTTAAAGATGAATGCCCTACATTTGCGTGGCATATGACAGGAAATCTGGAAAACCCCGTCAGGCAGTTTATTTATATGTGATGTGCTGTCAAAATCACCATCGAATCTCCTCGTTTTTGAAAATGGATACTGCCAGTGGATTTGAACCTGAACCATCCTTCATACTACGCTATCAGTTGATCACGAATCTGTCATTTTCAACGTTTGCTTCAACTTCGTGACCTTCACTTTTATGATGTATATCGAATTCGTTCATCATCAAAAATTACTGGATACTTAAGGCACATTTTTGAGAACTCCCAGTTTTATTTACACACGCACAAATACCACTACGACCTTATGCTACGACGAAGCCACAGCATAGGAGGGCATTGCCTTCCAGAGAAGATTTTTTTTATAGTAACTACCCCACATTTGTGGGACGTATGGAAGGAAACTTAATAAGCGCCCACCAGACAAACTGTCGATGTGAGATACCTACATATATTGTCCCAATTACCATAAAGTCTCTTTATTTCAGAAACCAGTTTAGTTGCGTTTACCACCAACAAATACAAGCTTGAATCTCCCTGCACTTTAGCTGCTCTCGTTACAGCCACGAATCTAGCGAAATGATGTTTTCAACTGAAATTCAACTGAAAAAAACATTTATAAATGCAATATAGTTAATCTACAATTATAAAATTTCTATCCAAAAAGAGATTGTCTACTTATACATTTTAAGAGCATCGTGAAACGTATTCATCTATATTTCATTTACACCTACTGAGTTTAATTTCCCGGGCACAATTCTGGCACTTTATAACTCCCGTCACGAGTTTATTACTTACATATTAGATCCTCAGGAAAATGGACTTCTCATGAAAATTGCATTTTGCTCTCACTCTCTCGCATACCGAAATAAACTCCTTTTTGCGAAAATCGAGCCATTTTTCCACATGCTTCTAAACGAGCAGCGAAAATAATCTACTTTTCCTTTTTATTCCTCGCTCTAATTAATAATCTCAACATGGCTGTGGGTGCGAACGGGAAAAAGCCACTTCGTTCAATCCCCCAGTTCCCGTTTTCTGGCTGACAACTCCTGCCACATTTGTAGTTCCCCGATAACTGCTTGTTGTTTACTCAGGGTAAGTAAAGGATAAAAATTGCATGTCATCAACCGAGAAGCTCCGTAAACACCAACATTTTTTTTTTTTATGTGTTTCATTTACACCGGTTTTACGCATTTATTTAGAAGCGTTGTTAACCATCGTAAAAGTTTCCCTATCCGCAAAATTATGAATGTTATAACATGTAGGAAACAAAAATTCGGTAAAAAAAAAACGTTGCATATGCAAAAGTGAGTGATTATTAACCTTTGAAGAGAGCAATTTTCGAGGCACAAAAAAAAATTCTATTTATTTATATATTCATCTTTTGATATAATTTGTAGACATTTTGTCTACTTTGGTAAACCACGAAGATCACACTGGCAGGCGTTGAAGGGAGAGTATTGCCTTCCAGAAGAACTTTTAAATATTAATGTCTTTCATTTGCGTGAAAAATGAGAGAAAACCTGGAACACTCCCACCAGGCAGTCTGACTATTTATGTATGACGCTTTACAAACGCTGCCAAAATTACCTATAGCTCCTCGTTTCTGAAAGCAGTGACTGCAACGAACACTACTAGTGTATTTAAACCTGAACCATCCTGAATACTACGCTATCACTTGATCTCGAGTCGGGCGTTTTTAAGGTTTGTTTTAACTCTTGTCACACTTATAGTTCCCCGATAACTGCTTGTTGTTTGCTCAGGGTAAGTAAAGGATAAAAATTGCATATCGTCAACCCTGAAGTTCCGTACACACCAAAGTTTTTTTTTTTTTTTTTTTTTTAATGTATTTCAATTACCCCGGTTTTACGCATTTATTTACAAGCGTTGTTAACCATCGTAAAAGTTTCGCAAAATTATGAATGTTATAACATGTAGGAAACAAAAATTCGGTAAAAAAAAAAAACGTTGCATATGAAAAGTGAGTGATTATTAACCTTTGAAAAAACTAATTTTCGAGGAACAAAATAAATTTTTCTATTTATTTAATTATCGATAAAATTGGTAGAGATTTTTTCTATTTATGTATGCCACGAAGAGCACACTGGCAAAGGAAAGGAGAGTATTGACTTCCTGAAAAACTGTTAAGGAGGAATGCCCTACATTTACGTGACATATAAGAGAAAACCTGGGGGAAATCCCACCACGTAGTCTGACTACTTATGTGTGACGCTTTACAAATGCTGTCAAAATCACCATCAAGTCTCTTTTTTCAATTGAAAGCAATGACTGTAATGGAGGCCACCAACAAATTCATGGTTGAGTCCTACATTTTAGCTGCTCTCGTTACAGCTACGAGTCTTGTAAAATGATGTTTAAAAAATCCATTAAAAAACATTTATAAATGCAATGTAACTAATCTAAAATTATAAATTTTTGATCCACAAAGTGATTGTCTACTTATTCATTTTAAAAACAGTGTGAGACGTATTCATATTTATTTCATTTACACCTACCGAGTTTAATTTCCCGGGCGCAATTTCGGCACTTTACAACTCCCTTCTCGAGTTTATTACTTACGTTTTAGATCCTTCGGAAAAATCCTTCGAGGACTTCTCATAAAAATTCCATTTTGCTCTCTCACTCTCTCTCTCGTATACCGAAATAATCACCTTTTTGCGGAAATCAAGCCATCTTTCCCCATGTTTCAAGAGAAGAATTTCAATAGCAACTACATACTGCCCTTATGCTACGAATAGCCAACAACATGGGTGGACATTGCTTTCAAGAGAAGATTTTTATTAGTAACTGCACGCTTACCTTATGCTGATAACAGTCCACAGCATGGGAAGATATTGCCCTCAAGAGAAGATTTTTAATAATAACTGCCACATATTTACGTGTCGTATGGCAGGAAACCCAATAAACTCCCACCAGACAGCCTGACTGTCGATGTAAGCTACTTACATATATCAACACAATCCCCATCAAAGTTTTATTTCAGAAAACAGTAAGTGTAATCGACGGCCACCAGCAAATTCAAACATGAGTCTTCCTTCCTTTTAGCTGTTTTCGTTACAGCAACTGCAGCTCGAGTCTAGTGAAATGATGTTTAAATATTCAACTAAAAAGCATTTATAAATGCAATACAATCTGGCACTTTACAACTCCCTTCGCATGCTTATTACTTACGTTTTAGATCCTCCGGAAAATGGACTTCTCATACAAATTGCATTTTGCTCTCTCTCGCATACCGAAATAAACTGCTTTTTGCGAAAATCGAGCCATCTTTCCCCATGCTTCTAAACGAGCAACGCAAATAATCTACTTTTCCTTTTTATTCCTTGCTCTAATTAACAACCTTATGTCTGTGGGTGCGAACGGGAAAAAGCCACTTCGTTAAAGCCCTCCCGTTCCCGTTTTCTGGCCAACAACTCCTGCCACATTTATAGTTCCCCGATAACTGCTTGTTGTTTGCTCAGGGTAAGTACAGGATAAAAATTGCATGTCGTAAGCCGAGAAGATGTGTATAACACCAAAGCTTTTTTTTTTATGTATTTCAATTGCACCGGTTTTGCGCATTTATTTACAAGTGTTGTTAACCATCGTGAAAGTTTCCCTATCCGCAAAATTGTGAATGTTATAACATGTAGAAATGTATTTTTTTCTGTAAGAAACCATAACGTTGCATATGCGAAATTGAGGGTTTATTAACTTTTGAAAAGAGAAATTTTCGAGGCATAAATTTTCCTTTTCTTTTGTTGAAAATTGGTGGACATTTTGTTCTACTTTTGTATGCCACGCAGAACACTCAAGGAAGCGATGAAAGGAAAGTATTGACTTCCAGAAGAACTTTTAAGGATGAATGCCCTACATTTACGTGACATATAAGAGAAAACATGGGAAAAATCCAATCACGTAGTGTGACTATTTTTGTGTGACGCTTTATAAATGCTGTCAAAACACCGTCAAGTTTCTTTTTTTTTAAAGCAATGAGTGTAATGGACGCCACCAGCAAATTCAAGCTGGTGTCCTGCATTTTAGGTGCGCTCGATACTACCTCGCGTCTATTGAAATGATGTTTAAAAATTCAACTAAAAAGAATTTATATATGTAGCTAATCTAAATTTATAAAATTTTATCCAAAAAGTGTTTGCCTACTTATTCATTTTAAGAGCGTCGTGAAACGTATTCACATTCATTTCATTTACGCCTACCGAGTTTAATTTCCCGGCTGCAATTTTGGCTCTTACACCACGAGTTTATTACTTACGTT
>BPLQ01012048.1:0-30609 GCA_021605075.1 Caerostris darwini
GGATCTCTTGGCCGTCTTAAGTGACGTTACCAGGGGGCACCACGGGGAGGTGGATCCACTTTCACCCCCCAGTATATCAGTATATATTATCCTCTTCTTATTTTAGTCTATTAAGTATTTTACCAATTACTGTCTGTTCAATAAAAAGTTTAACAGAAATATAATTTTTAACAATTTCCTTTTAAAAAAATATATAAAGTCCCCCCCCAAGTTTTGCCTGAATGTCTGATTTAGGTGGCGCTACCTTTCAATAAATGTTGACAAAATTGGTCAAGGCTACTCTAGATAATTCAGCCTTAAGAATTTAAACTATGATTGTTAGAAAATCTTTCATCATGGCGTTATCAATATTTTTTGTATTTAAATCTTTTTTTTTTTTTTTTTTTTTTTTTTGTCCGTGAAGACTATAACGAAACAGCCTTATCAACATTTTTGTTATTGTTGTACATCGACGGGCCTCGTGTTTCACTTATCAACTACTATTTAGGTCGTTGTTTCTAGGTCAGATTCAAAAAATGATAACACTGCTTTAGTTTCTTTTTTAAAACCTCAAAAGTGCTGGTATATTCTTTACTGACATCGTTGTGAGGTTCTTTACACCAGGGCTGTTCTTTACAATGTACAAAGTTCCTAGACCAGGGGTCGGCAACCTGCGGCTCTTTTGGTGTGAAACTGCGGCTCTTTAGTTCCATACGCAAATATTATTTATTTTATCAAAAAAAAAAAAAAAAATTTTAAATTGTTCTGAATCGATTAACGAGGAATCTGAAGAACTGTTTCGTGATTTCAAAAACAAACCAGAAATCTTGAAAAAAATCAAAGATTTGCTACTATCCGCTAAAACAGTACAAGATAGAATAGCTAAAATATCTTAAAATGTATCATATTTGTAGGTGGAAGATATTCAACTTTCTTCTGCCTTATCACTGGCTATAGATGAGTCTTGCGACATAAAAGACACGGCACAAGTCGCCCTTTTTGTCAGGTATATGTCTTCCCAAGGTCCAAAAGAAGAACTTCTAGGATTGCTACCGCTCTCGGGACAAACTAGACGGGAATGCCGTGCAAAAATGCCTTGAAGGCAATAAGATCGATTTAAATAAAATCGTTTCAATAGCAACTGATGGAGCTAGAAGTATGACAGGAAAAAATAAAGGGGCAACAACGATTCTTCAGAACAAAATAAACCACGAAATTCTTATGTTTCACTGCATATACACCAAGAAGCGCTTTGTGCCCAAACATTTCCGGCCGAAGTAGTTGAGGTCATGAATTTGGTAATCAAGATTGTTAACAGCATCTTGTCAAAAGCACTCTACCATCGTCAGTTTAAAGAATTCTTAAACGAAATGGAGACTCAGTATTCCGACCTCCATCTTCACAATAAAGTGATGGCTTTCCAAAGGTAAGGTGTTGAAACGTTTTGCTTTGTGCTTGAATGAAATAAATACATTCTTAAATGAAAAAGGCATTAATCACCCTGAGTTAGAGAACGGCAAATGGTTGCAAAAATTTTACTTTATGGGGATATCACAGCGAAATTAAATGAGCTGAATCTAAAACTGCAAGGAAAGGGAAACCCAGACTATGTTTTGGTAGAAGAATTGGTTTGTTTTGAAGAAAAATTAATTCTTTTGGCAGAAGATATTCAGAGGGGTATGTTTCTTCATTTTGAATTTCTGAAGCAATATCGTGATAAAACTAGTGCAACTGTTGACACGAGGTACTTCAACACAGTTATAAAAAAAATTAAAGATGAATTTGCTGATAGATTTGAGCAATTCAAAACCAACAAAACCACTCTAGCATTCATAGTAAATCCTCTCAACACAAATAGTAACGAAATACACATTGAGTCATTTGGAATTGATACTAGATCTCTAGAAACGCAATTGATCGATTTAAAAAGTAAAGCTTTGTGGAGTGGAAAATTTATAGAGTTGAAAAGCAAGTTGGAAGTCCAGAAATGTATGTACGTAACCCAACAAAAGTGGACAACTTTAAAAGAAATGCCGCGAGTTGAGGCACTTATATTCGACGCATGGAATAGTCTTCCAGATTGCTACAGTGAAGTGAAGAAGTTGGCATTTGGAGTGCTGACTATCTTCGGATCAACATATTCGTGCGAGCAAGCGTTCTCTTGAATGAATATAATTAAAAGTAAAGTAAGAAGCCAACTAACAAATGAAAGTTTAGAGTCGTGTTTGAAACTTAAAGCAACAAGTTATGAGCCAAATTTATCCAAACTGTTTTTTTTTATTTTAAGTACAAATTACATTGTTTAGTAAAGTTTAAATTTTTCTACTTGAATAACCATGCAAAGCCATCGCTCCCATTGAATTTGTTTGTTCCATTGTTTGTTATTGAAGTACAAGTTAATGTTGTAAGTAAATGTAGAATAGTTTAATTTTTTACTTAAAAAATAAGTAATTATCTAATAATGAATAAATAGAATGATATAATGAATAAATATAGATTATTATTATTATTTTTTTTAATAAAAATTTTTTTTTATTTATGCGAGTACTAACAAATGGGCTAGTATTATTAAATCGGCGCTTTTAGTATTAAATCCAGAAAGTTTTTTTTAGGCTCTTTAAAAGACTGCATAAATTTTGTAAATTGTGATTTTGCACTATTAGGTTGCCGAGTTATAGCATTTTTAAGGAAGCCTTTATATTTTAGTTGAAAGAATTAGATCCCGTAAAGTTTGATTTATTTATTTGCTTTTTATATAAAAAAAATTCATTAAAGCAGCTAAGGCTTGTTTGATAAATTTGTCTTAAATTGGAGTTGTATATGAAAATTTAAGCAAATAGAAGTGGTTTGAACAGTTTCTCCAATGATGGTTTAGTTTTCTTTACAATTTGTGGCTTTACCGACGAAAACATGAAAAAGTAACCGAACAAAACAGTTTTGATAATAAAGGTAAAGGGTTTTAAGTCTTCCTTGAGACCCTAAAGATATTTGAACGTGTTGGGCATATCGTGAAGGAATATTTGAATAATGCAAAAGCTTTTCGACCCAAAACAACAACCAATTGATGATAGCAGTTTTTAGACTTTCCATTAATAAACAAGTTTTAATTTTTATTTGTCGTCGATTATCTGACAATGGATGAAACATGGTCCATCATTTCACACCGGAGTCCAATAGACAGTCAGTTCGAGAGATGTTGCGATGAATATAAATTTGTTTGGAGCTTAATTAAAAATTATTCCATTTATTGAGTCGCTTTATCAAATTTATACATTGTCTTTTGAAGGTTAAATCTAAAAATTAGTGGATTTAATACTAGTCCATCTATGTGTCATATTTGATACTTTTTAGACCTGTTGATTTTATTGCATCAATTAAAATTTAAAAAATCATCTTATTTTTTAAAAGTTTGAAATTTGTAAATTGCCTTTTTGGATTTGGTTTTGCTAGTTCTTGTCCTAGACGAACATCGTCCTTTCGTCATCATTTTTAGCATGATAAATTATTTTAATCCTCCTGTGGAACTAGACTTTTTAATTTCTATTTTACTGTTTTATATTATTATTTTTCTTATTAAATTTTTTAATTTGGGGATCCATTTTATAACTCCTTTTGCCCTTGCAGATCAAACATGTTTTCCTCTTTGGCCATATTATTTTGATCAGATTCAGTTTCTCAACGAATGGAAAAAAAGATTTTGCTTATATAAGGGTAACAAATTATGAAATGTGAAGAAATGTCATTGAAACGAAGGACAGTTCTTCCGTTTCTTCCACAACTCATATGTTGTCTTTGGTTTTCAAAACTTCTGACTTATATAAATATTTGGTATTTTCGGCAAAATATGATCATTTATGTCATCTGGTATTTTCAAAACTATCACACTGTTATGTCATCTACTGGTATTTTCAAATATATTCAAGGAAATATCACACTTGTTTATGTCATTGTAGAAGAAATTTTTGGGGATCTTTGCAATACCAAATAGGGTCCTTCATATGGGGGTTCTTTTTTTAACTCTGTCAATTATGCGAAAAACACATGTGAGCATGTGTACAAATCTTTTGGAATGAAGATCTTTTGTTGACATTTGTTTTTGGAGTGGTATGGTTTTAAGTCGGCCATCTGTTTTCGAAGAGTGCTTACGAAATTATCATCAGGTATTGGCAATCTGGATTCTTCAAAGAATTCGCCTGGTAATTTAATAGTTTTGCCATAAACCATTTCAGCTATTGTATACTTAGAGTCCTCATGTAGAGCAGCTCGCAAACCCATAAGAACCGTTGGTAATGTGTCCGTCCAACGAACGTTGTTATGACATCTAATAGCTGTTTTCAAGGTACTGTGGCGGTTTTGTAAAGGTTGCGTAGTGTTATTAAAATCCAGACGGCAAAATAAAAGACGATAATCAATTTTCAAATTTTACAACATGTTTTATTCTACTTCGAACGCCAACTACGTTCTATTTTTATTCTAGCGGGAAAATTCCCTTTCCAACAGTGAAAGTAGAAGTCGTTCAATTTGTATTCCATTTTACATCAATAGGTGTCGCTACATCACTCCCCTACCAGTAACAAAGTTACGTTACTTTGAAAATGGTAGACGAATTAATATATCAATACAAATAATAGCGAACAAATACACATTGATACAAATTGAAATTGCACAAAATAATTACAAATACAATTACATTTAAACAATTACATACAATAAATCAAATTAATTTTTAAAATGGAATGGATGAATTATAAATTTGAAGAAAAGTCAATAATGTCATTGAAACGAACAGGAAGTTTTACTTGTCTTCCACAACGTGTTGTTGTATTTGGTTGTGCAACTTGCTGACTTGGTATAAATGTTTGTTCACTCGGCACAGATGTATGATCATTTGATGATGTTGGATTCAGAAGTTCATTAGGTTGTAACACATATGCCGGTTTTAATCTATCCACTGAAATATTAACTTGTTTATTTTTAATTGATAGAAGAAAGTTTTCGGGATCTTTGCAATACCAAATAGGGTCCTTCATATGGGGGTTCTAAAGGTTTTTTAACTCTGTCAATTCGCAGAAATACATGTGAGCATGTGTACAAATCTTTTGGAATGAAGATCTTTTGTTTACATTTGTTTTTGGATTGGTATGGTTTTAAGTCAGCCATCTGTTTTCGGAGATTGCTTACGAAATTATCATCAGATATTGGCAATCTGGATTCTTCAAAGAATTCGCCTGGTAATTTAATAGTTTTTCCATAAACCATTTCAGCTATTGTATACTTAGAGTCCTCATGTAGAGCAGCTCGCAAACCCATAAGAACCGTTGGTAATGTGTCCGTCCAACGAACGTTGTTATGACATCTAATAGCTGTTTTCAAGGTACGGTGAAGACGTTCAACTTTTCCATTACTCTGAGGATGGTAAGAAGACGTATGGTTTACTTTAACACCACATAGCGCAGCTAAACTTCGAAATAGTTCTGAAATAAATTGAGTGCCTCTGTCAGTAATAACACAAGTAGGTACACCAAATCGGGTAATCCAATGCTCATAAAAAGCTTTTGCTATACTTTCTGCAGTGATATTTGATAACGGTACCACTTCCATCCAAGAGGTAAACCGATCAATACACGTCAAGCAGTATGTGTATCCATTAGAAGGTGAATAAGGTCCAATTAAATCTATATGAACGACACTAAATCTCTCATCTGGTGCTTGAAATTGTGAATATTCTGATTTTGTATGTTTAGTTATTTTATTTTTCTGACAGTTGATGCAAGTTTGAGTCCACTGTTTAACATCTTTTTTCATATTTGGCCAAATGAATCTTTTAGTTATTTCTTTTACAGTAGTTCGAATTCCAGAATGAGCTAAACTGTGAATTGTATTAAATATTGTCATTCGAAAATTTTTTGGTATGAATGGTCTGATACTGGAAGTAGAGGTATCACAATACAAGAGCTTTCCTGATGGCAATTGGTGTTCTTTAAAATGTAATGATTTGGAATGTAATTTCAATTGTTGCAGTTCATCATCATTAATTTGTGCATCAGCTATCAAGTCATAATCGACAATAGGTGAATCGATGTCCTCAATTCTAGACAGTCTGTCTGCTACTACATTGTTTCGACCACTGATATGGTATAGGTTAGTAGAGAATTGTGAGATATATTGTAGATGTCTGAGTTGTCTTGGGGAGGCTTTATCATTGTTTTGCTTAAAAGCAAATATTAACGGTTTATGATCAGTATAAATATCAAAATCTCGACCTTCAAGTAAATGCTTAAAATGTTTAATGGATAAATATATACCCAAAAGTTCACGGTCATAAACGCTGTAATTTTTCTGAGCATCATTAAGTTTTTAGAAAAAAATGCAATTGGCTTCCATCCATTTGGTTCTTTTTGTTGAATAACTGATCCAATAGCCCAATCAGATGCATCTGTGAGAAGTGCCAGAGGGTAATCCGAGTTGGGATATGCCATTAACGCTATTTGTGCAACATCTTGTTTGCATTTTTCAAAACTTTGTCTAGTTTCATCGGTCCATGGTATTTTTGCGTCGATCTTTTTTTTGTAGATCCTTTCAAAAGTTCATGTAGAGGGGCTTGAGTTTTTGCGGCATTATTTATATAATTACGATAAAAATTGATCATTCCTAAGAAGGAACGTAATTCGTGCATAGTTTCTGGCAATGGATATTCTATGATAGCTTTGATCTTTTGAGGTTGAGGTAGTGAACCTTCCGCAGATATTTGATAGCCTAAAAATCTATTACAGGTACTCCCAAAACTGATTTGCTAATATTAATCCGTAGACCATATTTATCTAAACGCTGGAAAACTATTTTAAGATGTGAACGATGTTCTTCCTCGCAAGAAGAGGCGATCAACACATCATCTAAGTATGGAAACACAAAGTCTAGACCATAAAGAACTTCATTTATAAACCTTTGAAATGTTGCAGGGGCATTTTTGAGACCAAAACTCATCACATTGAATTGATAAAGTCCAAAAGGTGTGATGATGGCAGTTTTTGCCTTATCTTCATCTGCTACAGGAATGTGATAATATGCTTTAGTAATGTCAATTTTAGAAAATATAGTTTTATTAGTTAAAATATGTTGAAAATCCTGGATTCGAGGTATGTTATATCGATCAGGTATAGTTAAATCATTCAATCTTCTATAATCACCACATGGACGAAAAGAACCATCTTTCTTTGTTACTATATGTAATGGACTTGCCCATTCTGAGCTAGATGGACTAATGATGTTATTGTCTAGCATATATTTAAATTCTCTTTTAGCTATTTCCAACCGTTTTGGATCTAATTGTCTTGCTTTACAATTTATAGGTTGTCCTTTAGTTATAATATGATGTTTTACATTATGTTTAACATTTGAAACAAGAAAATTTGGTTTTGTTATATTGGGATACATAGAAAATAAATCAGAATATTTACATAAGCTGCTCGTTGTATTTACACATTCATTAATAGAGATGGGTGCAATGTTACCATAAACTGCAAGGTTAGTTACACCATCAATTAATCTTTTATGCTTTATATCAATTAATAAATTGAACTTATTTAAAAAATCTGCACCTAGTATAGGTTTACTAATTTTGGCCACAATAAATGGGAATTGAAATTCTCGGCGTAAACCTAGATCAAGATTTAAAATTTCTGTACCAAAAGTATCGATTGCAGTATTGTTTGCAGCATATAATTTATAGTCACTAATAAATTTGTGTTTAGAAGTATAAGGAATAAGACTTACGTCCGCTCCACTATCAACCAAAAAGCGTAAACCCGTTTTTTTTTGTCGTTGACAAATAGACGGTATTGACGGCAATGTTTTGTATTTTCAGCAGCAGAGTCTGCCGTTAATTCTGTTGCTGATTCTGGTTTTCCGAAGGATTGTTTTTCCATGCACATGGAGCTTTGCATTTATCAGGAAAACATTTTTCTCGAAAACGAAAATGGTAATAACAGTATTTGCCAGAAGGATTATAATAGCGATTGCGAGACTTACTTCGATGAGAAGAAGAGTATCGACCGCTATTTGTTGTTTGGGAACGAGAGTTCCTTGTGACACTCAGTTTTTCAAGTTTATTATCCAAAGATGCAAGTTGTTGTCGTAACTCAGTTATGGCCTCTGATCCTGGTGAAACATTATTGCTTACGCGGTAAAGTTCTTGTTTTGGTTGCATTTCAAGAATACGATCCGCCATTAATGCCAGTTTTTCAATTCCTTCATCACTAACTAGTAAAATATTCCTTACAGAATCAGGCATTTTTTGTAGAAATAATGTTGTTAGTACCTTATCAGTTATTCCATCAGTAGCCAGGTTTTTCATTTTTTGTAAAAGTTGACTGGGTTTAAGATCTCCCAAATCAAGTCCTGTCAGCAGTGTCTGAAGACGCTTATTTTCGCTTTCTTTAAAAGTATTCAGCAAACGTTCTTTAGCAGCGGTATATTTTGTTCTATTATCATCACTTATAATGTCCCACAAACTTTCAACAAATTTCGGTTCTAATTGTGAAACTAAGTAGTTGAATTTTGTATCCTCGGCTGTTATTCCACAAATTGAAAATTGTGCTTCAACTTGAAAGAACCATATTTCTGGTTTTTCTGCCCAAAAAGGAGGTATTTTGACACTTACCCGCGCTACTTCATCTTTTTCGCCGATTCATTAGATTCATTCATTTTGTAAATAATTCACTGTTTGCAAACAATTCACGGGTCACCAAGTATTGGAATAAATAATGAGGTCCAGACACACATGAGAAAAAATCTACTAACGTTGTATATGTCAGAATATAGAATGTAGCAAATTAACTGGAATCCAATTTTTTTATTTTATTTATTTATTTATCCAACACAAAACCTGGGAGATGGGGAATCTCTACAAAACCCAGAAGCAAATTTATTTGGGAATAGCTATTTTTTTAAGGCTCTTTTCCCACCGAGGCGGGAAGCGTTGAAGATTCCCGCGGCAAGCAAGAAAATTTTTTCGACCCCTTCACAGCGAAACGTTAGAAATAGCATTGCGTCTAGTGAAGTTCCGCTTCGAGTTGAAAGTGGGTCAACTCGAAGCGGTGGGTGTCAAACCGGCTTCTGGCGAACGTGGTAAGGCTAGTGATTGGTCAGCGCTTCTCGCTTTAGCGCCTCACGCCTCGGTGTGAACGAGCCTTTAGAAATACCTGCATCTGATTTTACAGCTCAGAATGAAGCAGAGACTCTTGTAATACATTGTTTCCTAGAGATGATAAATGTCTGGTATGATGTTCTCAGGCAATGTAGATGCTTCAACATAACTATGCAGAATACCTCTGTGGAACTATTTACTTCAGGTTCTCTAATGAACAATGTTACAGATTATTTTATAGTATGTGGCGGTTTTGTAAAGGTTGCGTAGTGTTATTGAAATCCAGACGGCAAAATAAAAGACGATAATCAATTTTTACAATTACGACATGTTTATTCTACTTCGAACGCTTACTACGTTCTTGCTTTCATTCTAGCGGGAAAATTCCCTTTTTTAACAGTGAAAGTAGAAGTCGTTCAATTTGTATTCCATTTTACATCAATAGGTGTCGCTACAAAGACTTTCTTGCAAATGGATATGAAAAAGGCACAATATAGATCAAAAGAATTAGCTGCAAATTAAGTAGTGGAGCGCATTTTTGAAAGTCAAAGAACAAGTAGATGAAAGAGGTTGTTTAAATATGAACACATGATGAGGTTCCAAATGTTTAAAAACTGTGTACAATACTGGACAAAAGTATTAGCTCTTTATCAGAGAGATTTGAATATATATTTAAGTTTCAGTAACACATGGAGATTTTGTAATAACATAAAACATCTGTCAAAAAAAAAAATAAAATAAAATAAACTCCAAACTGCATGACAAGGTTTGGAAAATAAAATAAGATACTAAGATTATAATAACAATAATGAATGTAATCTATTCACTGAAGCAAAGTTAGCAAAAGAATTATTTCCTGGAGATATAAAGCTTACAATAAAAGCTGTTAGGTATATAAACATCAATAAATTACAGGATGTCTTGTAAGTTTGTGGGTTACATGAAGAATAATGTATACAGATCTCCTTTACTGTAGCGAGAGAAGATTTAAAAAAACTATGTTTTATAAAAACCATATTTGCAGTCATCCATGCCTCAAAGCAGAAAATTATTTTGCAATTTTGAAAATAGAAAGGGCAATGAAAAGATATCCTGATCTAAAATATTTTCTAAAGTATTTTGTCCTCAAAAATTAGCCATACATTTTTTTTTTTTTTTTGAAAAATACATATTTTTTTTAAAAATGGATGTCAATAAAAACATTTAATATCTTATTGATAAAATGTGAAAATATTGTTTTGTTTAATTTAGTTTTATTACTTATTGGGTATTAACAGAAAAAAAAAAAAAAAAAATATCGTTTGGGGAATAGAGAAACCGCGCCTCTGTTTTTTTCCGGTCGTGCTTCATCCAACTAAGCCACTGGCGCTCTTAAGAACTGCATTAAATAAAAGTTTTTGAAATTTAAAACTCGATTTTTTTTAATTATTGAGGTAGGGGTCCTACTAATTTGGGCAATTAACAATTAACATTCTAGCCATGACCTACAAAATTGTTTTGTATAAATTCAAACAAATCGGTTACGAACACTAATGTCAGAAATAATAGGCATAATACTTTTGCTATTTTTCAACAATCTTCAATATTAAATAACCAATATTTTTATTTCATTCAATATATGACAAGAAATCTAAAATAAGGAATACAGAAAGATGAGAATTTCATTGAAATTTTTGACGCATTATAGCCCTAATGTGTCAACCCCATCATTGGAGGGTTTTTTTCTTCTTTTTTTCTTTTCTCTCTTTTTTTTTTTTTTCCCCTATTTACAGTGACTTTCTAAAATATTTCCGTAAATGATTATTGTGAAAACAGTGGCTATAATTTTTAAAGGAAAAAATTGCTGAATTGAACTTTGACCAGCATTTCTTCTTCATTTTTGGATATTTTCAGAAATTTTCAAGGAATTAGGCGCTGTTTCTAATTTTTATCACATCTTTTCTTAATCGCAGTTTTTAATGATATCTTAATTATTAATGAAATCGAAATCGCTCAAATTATACTTTGTAATTTAATGATTGTGCAAAATTCATTTATCGTCTACTTAATTGTGTAAAAATCGACTACTAATTTAAGAATACGCATTTGGATTATTAATCGAGAAAAGAAGTTGAAGTGAAGTAAAAGTTTAACAGTATGATTTGAAACCGAAACTAAAACTTAAAGAAAAGCGACCATGAACTGTTTCCATATAGTGTTCAGGGGATTATAATCCTTGTTGCTTCGCGTCCCCTTATACTCCTTCGATTCAAGATTCAAGAAAAGCGACCAATAATCGAGTATAGGTTTATATGTTAATCGTTGGTAAAAGACATGTAACAAAAAGTGATGAAAATTTCATCGAAATATTTAGAATTGTAAACACTTTTTTTTTTTTTTACCGTGAGTGCATTATTTCATAAAAAAAAAATGGTTGATCGAGAATCTCTACATAAGTATTTGAATGCACTTATTGCTGAACACGATTCGAAAGTTTCACGAACAGCAATTGAAACTTTATTGTCAATTCACAGGTAAAATATTTTATTGCTCAAAACTATAGTTTAAATTAGAAATTATACATGAAAAAAAAAATTATGTAAAAAGGATTTTAAAATTATTTTTCGTTTTAGGAGAATTCTACTCAACGAAGATGAAGTAAAATACAGGACCCTTAAACCGGGATAATCCGAAATTCCTTGAAATGGTTTGGTCTGTGCTGCCTGCTCGTCAATTTATGAAAAAGAGTGGATGGATTTCAGTAAGAATTTTGTTATGTATTTGAACATATTTTGTAAATATTAATTTTATTCTATAATATCATTTCCTCGATTGTAGAAATGACTTTCAATGCAGTTTCATCTTTATTAATCATCATCATAGTTTTAAAGTGTATGTATTTATTAATTTAAATGTATGTATTTTAGTAAAGATTGAAAAATTTTAAAGAAATGCTCATTTTTTTTATATAATCCTATTAAAGATTTTTTTTATTTCTATTTGTATTAGTAAAAAATGGGGTCAAGATTTTTTAATTAATTATTTTGTATTATTTAAAAAATGAGTTTTAGAACTATTTTGTATGTTGAATTTCTTACAATTTTTTAAGATATACATTGAAGGTACACATTTTTTAAAAAGTTTTTAGTTATACAATTTGGCTGATTTCAGGATTTTTGATAATTAAATATTTTGTAAAAAAATATTTTATTCTCTATTAATTTTTTTTATTTGTTATTTTTTAAAACTTTTTTTATTACCATATAATTTGTTCCTGCGATATGTAAATAATGCTAATGCAATACATGTTACATTTAATGTATTAACCCAAAGCCATATTTCATTCTTTTGCATAAAAAAGTACAGTTTAGTGTCAATATTGCATAACAGTTATGACTGTTTCCATATTATATTCCTTAAAAGTTTAACTAAACAGATCCTTTTATCACACACACAAAAACAAAAAAAAAATACATGCTAAATTAATAGAAATATACACTAAGACAATATTCATACCAAACAGTGAAAAAATAACCAAAATAATAAAGAAATTGTATTATATATAACACACTTTCATTATTTAATGGTACAAAATTATTGTAACATTAATGTCAGAGATGTCATAACAGAATAATATCTTTTTCACACATTGAAAATAATTGCATATTATTTCTATTTTGGCATCATAAAAGAATGGTGTGCATATCACAATAATGGGTACTTTTTGTTAGAGCTGGAGCACAAATGTTGGTAAATTTGTCAAGGATTGCAAAATTTTACTGTTAATTATGCCTAATAATGTGACTTTTTATATTAAGGAGATTTGGCAGAATTTTTCTTTTCCTTGAAATGGCATTCAACTGATAAAATATCATTCATTCTCGTTTATTTTCCTTTTATAGTTCTTAAAATGATTAATTATATTTTTTTCTCAGTGAATTCAATACTTCAAAGTTTCTTTTATTTTTTATGTTTGTAAGAACCTGTGTAATTTTATTTCTAGAATTCCCTCTTAATAAATTTTGTATGTTCTATACTACAGGTTGATAATCAACTCTTTTTCAATTGTGATGAAAGGCTGGTTGATATTATAGAAGTACTTTTAGAACATCGGTGAGTATAAACTATAATGAATGAAGGGGTAAATAGGGATGTGAAGCATATAAACTGATGATTGCCAGCTTTAACTTAAAAGCATTTGTAGTACTTGTATATAACAAATAATCATTTATTTTTCTCGAGGCAGTTGATAGCAGAATTGATAAACTTCATTGTTGACAAAAGTTCATATTAACTGTCATTATTGTTAAGAAATGTTTTAGTTGCTTATAAAAAGATTAAAAAATTTTTTTCTTTACTTTTATGTAAAATTTCAGTATTTTTCTTTAATAGAACCTTAAACAGAATGTGAAAGTTTAAGCAAGATTTTCTGTGAATTGAAGTAAACATCATGATTTTTTACATTATAATTGATGATAATTTGACTGAATTTTTACATTTACATTTATCACCTTATCATTGGGGAAGTATTGAAATTTATATTCTAATTGATTTTGTTATTATTTGGGAATGTTTGTAATTATTTTTATTAACTTCTAACATTCAACACAATTTTGTTTCATGTAGGTGAATTAAGTTGACAGAATTCCTTACTGGAAATAAAATAACCTTGTGAACCTTAATATAATGTTTCATGTTGTTTACAATTTATACTTGTACACAAATGGTAAAAACTGGATAAATTTTTTTTTTTTCTCTAATATAATGTTAAAAATGTAAAAATACTGATTTTAATTGAAATTGAATTGTTAAAATTCATGTTTAAGATGTGAGAATAATGTTATAAGTTAGAATATATTACCAGAATTTCCTGCCTATAATTTGTAGGTATTATTTTCAACTGAAGAAAAAAATGTAGATCTGGTATAATCTGCTGATGATTTGGGTCTGTACTCTTTGTATTCCCTAACATACCATGTACTAGAAAATATTCAGTTTCAAAGAGTTGATTCCATAATAATTTTATGAAATAATTTATTTGCTTTTGAGTAAAAGCTAAACATCTATCTTTCATTATTGTTTGCATTCCCTTATAGTAATGTACAACCTGAAGAATGTGAATGGGTTGAAAGCTCTAAAGTTGTTGTAAAGAATGAAGATCGGGTAATATTTTTTTCTAAATTTGTAAGATTTAATCATGATAATGCTAAATTAAATGCTTTAGATTTAATAAATATTGAAAAATCAGAATTGCTTAATATTTTTTTTGTGCTTCTTTTCCATTTGCATGGCATCAAATGCTACAACTACAAAGTCATCACAACATAAAGAAAAAGAAAATATTACAAAATATGTTATTATAATATATTAATTAGTTTATTAAATCTAAAAATTACACTGTCAATATGAAGTAAATGCCAACTATAAGCATGAAATTGAAATTATCGAACATGACACATACTTGATATTTGTAAATGTTTGTATACTTAGCTTGATCACAGATAGCAGTGTCATTTCAGGGTTTTATTAAAAATAAATTTATTCATCTGATGATAATTTTAACTATCTTTTGTAAAGTTTTTTAATAGTACATTTTTCATCAATTGATAATTCCTAAATTATAAAGTCCATCTCCTTTTTATGAAAGAATGTGTCACAAGGCAATAAAAATTAAATTTAAACTATAGAATTTTATATGTTATGCAATTTGTGATAAACAATTTAAATCCTTGATCCAAATTTTGATTGCCATCTTTCTTTTGATAACTTGGAAGTTTTCTTTCTTATCTTTAAGCCTATTTTTTTTTTTTTTCCTTTGCTTTTCTTTTTGTAAATCTGTATTGAATTTTAAAGGAAAATGATAAGATAATAATTCCCATTTACAAATAAAAATAAAATAGATCCCATGGGGCTTAGCTTATTATAATCTGTCTAAAAAAGGAAAATCCAGTAGAAAAAAATAGTTGAAACAATTTTTCAGTGGCCTTTTAGATATTCAAAAATATTTGGAGCCTTAAAAACAGTTACTGAGTGAAAATATTTCCATTGTTAATGTCAACTCTTCCTTTCTATTTGCGTGTTTTGCTTATATTCCATTAAATAAAAAAACTTTATTTTTAAAATATTAAAAAATAGTTAAATGAATATATTAAATTAGCTTCCAAAATTGTCCATAATTAGTATAGAATGCTCTGAAAAGCTTTAAGAACATAATATTTATTGCTAAATAAAGAATATTTTAATTTAATCATCCAATGTAATGCATCATTTGTTATAATTTGATTGTTATATTTTTTAACAGAGCACTATTCATAACAATGAGTGTAACAAAAATTTTACTTTAGCCAAAAAATTAGTTAAAAAATGATTAATTTTTTAATATATTCCTGAAAAGTCTGAAATGTTTTGCTATTATGTCAATTAATAAAAGTAAATCAATATGGATTTTTTCATTTTTTGATGAAAGATCTAATTGTGTATTGATTAGAATGTTCACTAGATCTTCATAAATGCTGAGAACTTCTAATTTTAAATGACAATCCAAGATTTGCCATTTATTTATATTTAACTAAATCAACTAAATTTTCAAAATAAATATTTAAATTATCATTTAAAAAATGAGTGATTTAAGGAGTAAGTTAGATGTACATTATTTTTATAGCTTAGAGAAGAAGAACTTAGAAAAAAAGCAGCTGTACAGCGTGAGAAAGAGCTGGCCGAGTTTCAGAAAGACAAGGAGTATAGAGAAGATATGGCTCGCAAAGTATTGCTTTTAATTTTCTGAATTTATTAAATGCATTATGTCGTATTATGAGAAATGATTTGCATGTAATACTTTGAAAACAGTTTTAAAATGTTTTTCAAAGATAAGTATTTAAAAAAATTAAATCATTTTTAGTGCTTTGTACTATATGATTCAACATTTAAAACTGAAACTTTTCTTAATTTTTACAAGTATTTATAAATAAATTTTACATATAGATATTATAGAGTAATGCATTGGAAATGGGTAATTATTATGGAGTAATGCATTGGAGTTTGTTATTGGAAATGGCAAATAAATTATATGAATAATGATCAATTGAAATTAATTAATAGGAAATTGAATTCAAGTAATAGTTGTGCATTAAATACATTTGATAACTGTAATTTTAATTTTTAAAGAAGCCTGATTTAGGGGAAAATGTGCAAATAATTTTTTAAATTTAGGATAAGTTTATCCCTCTACATTTTTTATGTCATAATTATTTTTTCTTCAGCATTGTTTAATTTTTCATTTCATATCATCCTTCATGTAATTCCAATTCTAGTGTTCTATAAATTTAAAATAACATTAAAATTTATGGCAAGTTTTTTTTAGAATTGCACTATTGAGACATTTTTAAATACATTGCATTGTGAAATAGTTATATTTCTGAAGTGTTTTAAAAACACTAAAAAAATTAAAACTCATACTTTATAAATTACCAAAAACCTGAAAATGTATATAATCTTTTCTTGAAAATAATTATAAATGATTTCCAAAAATGTATTTTTTTTATATTTTAATATATGTAATTATTATAATTGTGAGAGCTTTTAGTTAAGTTAATAAAAGTTTTAGTTAAGTTAAATAAGTTAGTAAAATATTTAAGAGTTTTTTGTAAATTTATGTTCATTCACATGACTAGCACTCGGTACCACATATTTCAGGTCCGAATCCCAACTGTACCATCAATGTTTGTAGTGGTTCGGAATCCACTTTAAACCATAGGTCCTGGTTTAATATGACTGTAAAGCATAGGGCTGACAACCCTACCCCATAAAAAACATCTCCTATCCAAAAATCTGCCAATAGGCATATGCCTTGGCTCACCATGGGGAGTAGAACCTGGGAGTTAGTTATATTCCTTTTCCTTTTTTTCTTAAATTAAATTTGGCTGTGTAATAATATTGTGTACTAATTGTACATGATAGATTTAGATTAGTGATTATTCATTTATAAATATGTACTGATATATATGTACTAAATATTTACTTTTTAAATACTCATCTATAAATATTTTTAATTACTTATAATTAATCAAATTTTTTTTTTTTTAAATGTAAGTAATATATCTTGCTAGGCATGAATAAATATATCAAAAGAAAAAAAGTTAGTGATAAATATTAGAATTTAATTTTTACATTAAAAAATAACCCTGAAAATGTAAAAATTAATTTTTAACTTGCTATTTATCAATTAAAATTAATTTACTACATTTTAAATATTTGTTGGTCAATTTTTAACTTATCTTAAATTTCTTACTTATTTAAATTTCTTTTATTAACTAATAAATGCATTGTACTTTTCACAATTTTCTTTTAACTAAGTGACAAATCTTTTACTGAACTGAATAAACTTTCAAGCAGGACATTTAAAATGTTGAGAGAAACTTTGTTTTCATTTGTTATTAGGCTGAAAACTTTTTATCAATTCTAGGACTATATTATCACCTGTAATCTCGTCTAAACGTTTCACCAGAATGACGTCAAGAAATTTTCATAATAATGTGAAAGAAAAAAAAAAAAAGTAAAAAGGAATTCTATTAAAACGAATCTTAATCTAGCAAAAAACTAATCTTAATGAATCTAGAAAAAGTGAATCTTATGGAATTTATTAAAAAGAAAAATTAATCTATTAAAATGAATCTAGTAAAAGTATATGTAGCATGATTTCAGTATAAATCCAAATGTAATATTCAGATCTAGTGCAAAATCAAAGAAAAATTTATCCGAATTATATCATAAATAGTTATTTATCTTATATATATATATGGTTTCAATTTCTTAATGATTAACATTTTAACTTTCCTTTGCACAATAAATAGTTATATGAAATATTTTTTCTAGGCAAAACAAGAAATTCAGTCTGACAGGAAAAGAAGAAATCAACTTTCTGGGGCTGGTAAATAAACAATTTTTTTACTTTATTTTATATTTCATTACCAAGTGTATTAATGAGGGTTTTTTTCATTACTTCCAAAATATTCAAAATTACATGTAATTAGAAAAACAATTTATAATTGTATGTTTTATGATTAGCAAAGTAGTAAGATTTATTTATTTTGATATTGCAATAGTAAAATAAATAAAGTTGAGAAAGTAAATTAATCTGTTTGGTGTTTATTACTTTGTAAGACATTCAGGGATTTTGTCTTTTAATAGGTTTAGGCATATATATATATATATTGATTTTTTATATTAAGTCAAATTTATAGTGAAATATAAAAAAAGCTCCACCCTTTCTTGCATTAATATGCTTGTTGAAATTTAATATGCTAAATGCTATCTATCAGGAATTTTAAATTTTACTTTGTTTAAAAATATCTTTTATTTCAATGTGTTTATTTATTATTTATTTATTGAACTATTAAAATTGACATTTATCTAATTTGCCTCAAGTGTTTTGAGTACATAACAAATTCAATAATTCTATTTTAAGCATTTGTCAAGTAGAATAATTAGTTTTAACATTTCTTGTTACTTTATATATATGATTCCTGAGCTGCATCATAACTCAAAAATAGAGTAAATATCATTTCTGAAATGATGGCTGGTCGATCTTTTTGAATACTTAGGTTAATGCATAATCTAACTGACACGAATCGAGTACCAACCTTTTAGTTCGTTACACTATTTTTGGATAAAAATAAATACTATCTTAAAATATCCTAATTAAATTTGTACAGTTTAAGATATCAATACAATGTACAGTTTATAAGAATGCACATTTTAAGATATCTACGATAATTACTAAGCAATAATGTTTAGAAAAATAATGCTTATTTTCTTTTATAGCTACATTTTTTTAAAAAAATCATTAGGAAAGTCAAGAATTTTTAATCATTCACATATGTAGATTGATATTTAAATAAAATAAAACTTTCATTGTTAATGTATTCTTCTGTATTTAGAAATTCAAATAATGAATATAAGTAAACAAGGAATGTTTTAAGGAGGGGGATCATGATTTCATCATGACCCATGTGTTGGATAATCTTTATCTATAATACTATAATTGTAGAACTTGTCATTTGGGAGTAGTTATTTCACTTTTGCAGACCTCTTTTTTTGCTATATGTACAAGAACCATTTCCTTGTTTATAACAACTTTGTAACTAACAACACATTTTTTTTTTTAGCACAATCAAAGTATAACATTATAATTCAAACTTACGTTTTTTCCTCTTTATTTAAAATAGAAGGAGATCTTTAAAATAAAATGATAACTTGTGGAAAACAGTGGAAGGTTGTTTTCCATAAATTAGAAAGAAATTAAGCAAAGCTATTGCAACTAAAGGTAAAGAATCATTGCATTTTTGAAAAAGTCAAGAATCATGAATCCATTTAAAAATCCTAAAATAAATTTATCTTTATTCTTGAAATTATGTAAGTTAAAATTTTTATGGAGACAATTATGTTATATGTTATGGAGGCTGTCAATTTTTTCTTCATTCCTACTCGTCGCTTGTGCTTTAAGCGGCACCCTTCACACAGACCTTTTGCTAACATTGTTAAGATATATGTTATGGATGCACTTGCTCATTGTACTGCACGTTAAGTAGTCATAACAGTAATTAAATAAAAATATATAAATAAGATATGATACTTTAATGATTTATCATTAGTTTTTCATAGAATAACTAGTAAATCTAAAGAATAAGTAATTAAAATGTAAAATTGTTAATCTATTATGTACTTTAAGTGACTTTAGTTATTTTTTAATATAACTGAATTCTATGTTGTAACTATGACATATATATTAATATGTAATACATTAAATATATATATATAGGCATGTTAAAATGTGTGCAAAGATGATAAATACAAGGAATTTTTGCTATTAGCATTACAAATATGGATGAATAAGAATAGAAAAATTTAATGCTGATAATATGGACTATAGTTAATTAATGTATAATAGGTATCAATTGAATTCTATAAAATAATTATCTTCATCTACTTTTATTATAATATGTAACATATGATGTGGTATATTTTTTTCATTTGTGATTATTTTTAATTTATTGTAATATTTTTATTTTATTGAATTAATTCATGTAGCTTTTTTTCCTTTACATTAACTTCCTTTTTTTGTCCTCTTATTATAGTCATGTCCAATTATTTAGTTTTGTTTTTTTAAAACTGTGTTTTAATATTATGCTTATTATTTTCAGTTTTTTTTTCCCAATTAAAAATAAAAATAAAATTTTATATTATAATTTTAAAGTTAGGATTTGCCATTCAACGATAAATATTTTTATTTTTTTCAGGATATTCACAAAAATAGTGCCAAAGAAGAGATCAATTTTTATAGATATTTTTACTCTCATCTATTTTTTATGTATTTTAATTCTTTAGAATTGTAATCGTTTATTGTTGTCACTTTATGTAAAATATGTTATTAAAGCTCATTTATATTGAATCATGAATAAAAATTACTTTCATGTATTAAAATGTTTTCCTCAAATTGGTAATGCACTTGTACAAAGCATTTTTTATGTGATGTTTATCTAAAGAAAGGTATGAAAAGAACTAATCTAAATTTAAAAAGTACCCTTACAACTATTGTAACAACATTGAGACATGCTTTCAGGGTATATACATTTGCCTTTGAATTTGAAATAAAGAGTGAACCAATTATATGTCATTTAAAAATAACAACACTTACTCTCTACATTTCCTTAAGTGAAGCAGCATTGGCTTTATAGGAGTTTAAATGAAATGCAATTTACCTACGTGATGTGGGATTACTTACTTCTAAGAGCAAAACAATGAAAAGTTGTACACTATATAATATATAACACAGACACCACCACATGGGAAGCACAATATCATAAGTGCACCTCCTTAAAACACATACACCTGAAGATGACAGTTTTTTCTTATTCAAAGGTACCTTCTTTCCAAAGGGAGAATGCTTTGCTTCCAGTTTTTGAGCACACACACTTTAAAGCTGATGTGTAGCTCTCTAGGTGTTACTGAAACCAGATGCCTATGAAAGAATCTTGCACTCTCATGACTCACCCATAAGTGGACCTCCAAGCATCACTTTGCATAAATTGCCCGTTGCCCCTAGGGTACTTGTACCGCATTGTGGAGACCATTTATTTACACAGTTTTTAATTTTTTTGATGAAATATAAATATTAATTCAGTAAATAATTTGCCATAATCTAATAGTTAATTCTGTTAGAAATATGTAGCAGTTTCTATTTTGATTTTTCAATTAATAAATTACCATAATTTCCTATCTATTATCTGATGATTACATGTATAAAAAAAACCTATGAATTATTTGGTATGGATTTATTGTCTACTGGATATAATTTTTAGATTCAACAGTGTAACTTGAAAATGCTTTGAACCACCACTTTCTCATAATTATGTCTCCTGCCTTCATTGTTTTTCATTAATAGCCATAGTACAATTGCCATTTTAACACCAAACATTAAAACCGCTTAAATTGTTCCCTTAAATATCAGCATCAGTCATTTGAAAAATTTGCAGACTTTCAGAAAACTGGGTGAAATTTTATTTATGCTATTAAAATTAATGAAACACAAATATTTATTGCTGTAAATTTTTATTTGGTTTTTAAAAAACTCATTAGAATGGATTTTCACTTTGAATTTAATTTATTTTTGTACATCATGATAAGTAAAAAATTTTCTATGTATCATAATTTTTAGTTGTATGTGTTATAATCATGTAAGCCATTGGTTAGTAACACTTTATTAATTAAATTCTATGTTGATCCGTATTCGTATTTAGTAATTATCCACGTTTTTTCAAAACATTCCATTGAGAAATCTAGATATGGGATTTTATTGTATCTCGAGCTTGAAACGGCAAATACCAATTTAAACGGAAACGGAACTTGGAAGCGATTTAATACGAAGAATGTGAGCTTTCGAATTCTTGTGCTGTGCTGCCATCTGTTGGGGAAATTCAAAATTAATTTCTTCACTAGAAATCTTATTTGTTTAATAATGAAAACATTTTAAAATAGCAACATAACACTATTTGTGTATTTTTTTATATTTTTGTTGCTACTAAACTTATTCAATCATTTAAATTTAAAATATATTTTTCATGAACTTTGATCTCAATAAAAATTATTATGTAGTGGCATTTTTTAAACTTGATCCATAATCAATGTACTAAAATAAATGAAATCCCCATGGTTTAACCATTAATAAAGGAAAAAATGATCGACAAAAAAAAATCTCTTTTATTCAAATGTAATGATTATTTTCATGATATCATTCAGAATTTGCTACAAGTCATATATTATGTGGCACATGGTACTACTTGTGCCAAAATAGTACTATGTGCCACAAAGCGTGCTGGAGAGTGCAGATTTGAATCCTCTGAAGGTCTCTACTTTCAGAAACGAGAAGACAATAGTGATGGCTATAACGAGTGTAAGTGTCTCGCCTTTAACAATTGGTATGTCTAAAAAAATTTCCACGTTCTCCCTCAATTGACAAGTAAGGGGAGAACCTGGAAATAACTCATAAATTTGGCAATTACTCCTAAAAGACCTGTAAGAGACCTTCAATGAGCGTTTTGGTTCGTACATTCATAGAACTAGAGGCTTCCTATATATAAAGAAAGAAAAAAAAAGTAGTTATGTATGGAGCGAATAACATGGAGTTATTACTGTTACGTCGAAACCAAGGTTCCCCTGCTTAGGGGAGGTCAACGCCCTATGTCCAGAAAAACATCCTGTTTGTGGAGGTGTCTGGGAGAGAGAGGGCCAGGAATGTAAGTAAAATGAGTTGAAACTCAGCGACCAAAGAGAATGGTTGTGTCGCAGTGCATCTTCGAGTCTGATGGCTGCATAATTAAAAGAGTTGAACTTCTGTAACCAACGAGAAAGGTTGCGTGTGGCAGTCCATCCACGAGTGCGATGGCTGCATAAATAAATGAGTTCAATAAGTGTAACCCCAGAGAGAGGATGTGTGGTCAGTTCATCTTCGAGTTTGATGACTACCAAAATAAAGGAGTTTTATTTACAGTCCATTATCATTATCTGTGTATGTGTCATTATTGGAGTTTGTTTCTTGTGTGAGCTACCGAACAATTACATATTAACATAATCATTAAGTTACGTCCAAACTTGAAAGTTAATGAAATGAGCGGCGTATAAAAACTAGTTGTTTCAGATCTGGGCGAATCTCTCGATGCATGCTTCTTTACTTTATGTAAATAGATGTCAGCAAAAGATCGCTCGTGCTAGCATCTGTTTGAATCGGTTTAAGCAAATAATGGTTGATAGCTTGTTCGCAGCGTAACATAGTTGGACTTTTTTTTTTCTGAAATCAAACCGCAATACTCATGAATGTTTAATCAATCACTGTCAGGTTTGGATGTACGTCTTCTTCCTGAAAACTTCCTCGACTTTGATAATTTTATTAAAGGAGAAAAGATTGAACAACATATTACTGCAGCTGTCCACTAAGAAAAACAAGCACTCCAAGATTAGAAACATTTCAATGAATATTTTCTATTGTATAACTCAACAGCAAATATGATACAACGTCACGAAAAATTTAGTAAATTGCATCCTTCTATGCTGTATTAAAACCAGCAATCAGCCTGATGGCCAATTGGCTGGCTCTCTGGCTGGCTCCCAGGCTTCAGGTTCGAATTCTGGCGGTGGCACAGATGTTTGTGAGTGGTTCGGAATCCACTTTGAGCTGTAGGTCGCTGTCTAATTAGCCCAAAGTGTGCCCAAAATGACCGTAGAGCAATAAAACAAAACTGGCAAGCCAGTTGAAGGAGGGTTTTCTTACCTGCAATCCTCATTTGCTCAATGCCTTACATCACGGAAATCACTCCGTGGGATAAGGTCTTAATAGGTAATCACTGATTTTTCGTGCACGTTATACCAATATAAATGGCAAATATTCTATGTATTTAAATTACAATGAGTTGATTCCCAGTCAATTAAATTCTCCGCATGATTATTAACTCTCCTTGGTTCTATCGCAACGCCGACATTCATTACTCTCTCAATATACAAACTCTCCCTCAATTTATTTATAAACTTGCACATAACTTTTTCTCCAATATCCCAAACATTGATAACGAGCTTCTCAAAAGACTTCCCACCTATGATATCATTAATCCAAAGAACGCGAAACGCCCACGCACCTCTCTCCTAATTGATTCTACTTGAATTGTTTATTTTTCCCCGCGCCACCTTTCCGACTAGCGCTGACCTCGATTTGCTTTCAATTTTTCCCAGTTCCCTCTTGCAGTCTCTTGGACCGCCCTTCAGGTTGTTTATTCTGTTAAGTTCTCAACACTATCTAGCGATTCTTTCTCACCCAGCCAACGATTTAATCATTCATGTTTTATTTCTTTTAAAAACTCTCTACCCAGTGTATATAACTTCCTTATTGTATTCTTTCAGTTACTCGTTCATTTCATTTTAATTCTCTCCCGTGTATTTAATTTCTTTCATCACTTATTATTAAAAAAATAATAATAAAATTTAAAATAAAAAATAAAGCCCTCACTCTATTAAACTTTTAGTATTTGGGCAAGATTCCTTTTAGTCTTTACCGCTTTCTTTCCCCAGCAATGCTCTTTCATCTTTCCAATGGACAGTCCAAGATTGAAGCTAACGGCTGCTGCGCAGCCACGGAGCTTCACCAAAACTCAAATCATCATTCCCAGTCGATTGAGTATGAAGATTATTAGAACTAATAAGTACATCATTATGGAACAAAATATTGTGTTGTCAAATGCTTCTCCAATTTTTAACTGGCCTTTGGTAACCATTGTTACAAAAACTACCAAAACCATTGTCACTTTGCCTGCGGTTGTTTTCTTTGTAGACATTGCAATCAGCTTCAATACCCATAGGTCTCTTTCGATCAGCTTTTCCTTCAGTCCACTATTTTGCTTTGCCGAGCTTCTTTTGCGGTGGTGTGTGGTACATGACTGCCATGAATTTTAGACACCGTACCTCTAAAAACGCTTAGAAGCTGGGATTTTTCTGTCACAATTGCGCCAGCTAGTCGGGTTCCTAATATTTGGCTTCTTTGAAAATCTGAAAGATCTGACATTCAATGCTTTTGAACATAAATCCAAGACTTATACAACTTCACTAAAGCTTTTTTTTTTTCCAATGCAGCTCACAAACAGACATGGACGTCTTGGATGCCTTAAGGCAAGCGCTGCACAGACGTTACTCACTTTGCCTTACCCAGGGGGCGTGTGTAACTTGAAGATAAGCCCCGGACGCGGAGTAACAATGCCCCCGCAACGCTCTACGATCCTATTAGGACCGGGACCTACGGTTTAAAGTGGATTCCGAACCACTACAAACATCCGAGGCACCGCCGGGACTCGAATCCGAAACCTATGGTACCGAGAGCCAGAGCGCTAGCCATTCAGGCCCACTTCACTAAAGCTACCTCAATCTAAAATGATATATACTTTTTATATTTAAAAAAGTGATAGCTAAGAGGACATTTCAATGCTTACAAAGCGTATTCTTAAATGTCGCTTTTATTCACAGGTGTTTCCATTATTTTGATAACCACCTGTATCTGTTTTCCTTAATCTTGTCTTGCCTAAAATAAATCAAACTGGTGTATTCACTTTTATACGCCTATAAATAAATACTTGTTTCGTTTGTTAAAATTATTCCATCAAAAGTTATGATTATATCACTTAAAATAAAAATAAATAAATTAAATAGTAAGGAAAACTTTGTTGAAAATCAATAATTAATCATTTCATTAATCCACATGTATTAAAATACAATGTAGGTTCGAAACACTGTATAGAAAATATATTTGGCTATAATAATATAATTAAAACAATTAAAAATTCCAGATACTGCATACGGCCAATTATTTTTTTACGGTGTAAAAAAATGAAATTAAAATTAAAAAAAAAAAAATTTTTTTAATAATTACCGGGCTTTGTTTTTTCCCAAAACTATTAAAACTAACATTGTCATGAAAATTCAAAACTCTGCAAAATGCATATCTATTAGTTAATACTTCAAAACTTTTAAGACAAATTTTTTGTCATAGAAATAAAAAATGTTATAAAATACATATTTTACAAATATCTTTTCCTTAACACGTTCAAAACTTTTGAAACTAGCATTTGTTAGAAATTAAAAAATATTGTAATATACACGTTTAACAAGTATTTATTCGTTAATAGTTCAAAATACACTCATGTCCATAAATTAAGGATAATTCAGAATCACACAGAAATTGAACTCTAAAATAAAAATTTCACTTATAGAATTATCACACACATCTTGAAGAAGAATATGCAAATTACAGGAAACCACCAGATGGCGTGGATAGTACGTCACAATGACGAGAGTGTAAGAGAGGGGTATATAAGGAATGGTGGCAAAGAAGTAAAATTGTTCACAAGCGCTTTGAAACCTTTCAGTGCAATAACCATATAGTTATGGCACAAAGGAAGCATTTGGATGATTTTTTACGTGGTAGAATTATCGGACGACTGGAATGTGGACGTACCCAGCTGGGAGTATCCGAGGAACTTGGAATCGCCCAGAGTGTCATCTCCAGGCTTTGGCAACGATTCCAAGATGATGGTAATGTGAGTAGATGTTACAGCACAGGTCGCCCCCGAGTTACAACGCCGAATGAGAACCGGTATTTAGCAGTTACTGCCAAAAGAAACAGACGGAGCACAGCATCAGACCTGTCTCGTCAGCTCTCTTCAGCTACCGGTACGACAGTTTCAAGGCAGACCGTGTACAGACGCTTAGGGCACATTGGTCTATAGGCTCGTAGGCCTGCCAGATGTGTTTCATTTACCGCAACTCACTGTCGCCTGCGATTAACCTGGAGTAGAGAGCATGCATTGTGAACACCGCAACAGTGGTCTTGTGTGATGTTTTCCGACGAGTCCAGGTTTAGTTTGCAGTCTGATTCTCGCCGGACTTTCATATGGAGAGCGCCAGGTACCCGTTCCCACCAAGAGAACACCATTGAACGACACCGTTACGGTGGTGTAGGATGGCTCATTTGCGGAGGAATTATTCTTGGTTCCAGAACTGACCTGCATGTTCCGAGTGTAGCGATGACAGGCCACATCTATCGGGATGTCATTCTGGAACAACATATACGTTTGTTTCGGGGCGCCATGGGTGCTGAATTTCTGTTTATGGATGACAACGCCCGTCCTCACCGTGCAAACGTTGTAGACGAATGCCTTTAATTGGACAATATCACCCGTATGGATTGGCCAGCATACTCACCGGACTTGAATCTAATAGAGCACGTGTGGACGTGCTTGGCCGACGAATTGCAGCCCGTTAACCCCCTCCATCCTGTCAACCGGAACTTCGGAGGGCATTGCTTGATGAGTGGTGTAATATTCCCCAAGATCAGATTGATAATTTGATACTCAGCATGCCTAGGCGTTGTAAGGCCTTATTGCATCGTCTGGGAGACATACTCCATATTAACCATCATACTAACCATGTTATACTGTTTTTTGTAAATAGGTTCTTTTTTGAAATTTGCTCCAGGGAGTAAAAACCGCAATTTTTATTAATTATGTCAAACATATAGCATCTTTTTTGCTCTTTACCTTTTGTTTAATAAATAGACTTTACAAATAAGTCAAATTTGTTTTGCTTCTGTCTCTTTCTTTGTCTGAACTTCATTATCCTTAATTTATGGACATGAGTGTATTTGACATATAAATTTAAAAGAAATACACTTTTTACAATACAAAAATAAATAAATAAAATATGAATAAATAAATTTAAAAATATACCTTTTACAATTATCTATTTGTTAATAGCTCAAAACTTTTAAAAAACATTTTTAGAACTATTTTATCATAGGAATTCAAAATGTTACAAATCACGTATTCAAATATCTATATGTTTATAGTACAAAACATTTGAAACTAAAATTTAGTCATAATTTAAAATATAGCAAAATAGACATTTTCAAATATTTATTCGTTAATTATTCAAAACTTTTGAAACTAACATTTTATCATAGAAATACAAAATGTTTCAAAATTCACATTTTACAATTATCTATTTGTTAATAGTTAAAAACTTTGGAAAATAAAATTTAACCATAGAAATTTAAAATGTAGCAAATTACACATTCTAATATTTATATGTTTATAGTTCAAAACTTGAAAATAACATTTTTTTCATAGAAATACAAAATGTTGCAAAATTGGGAAAGGATAAGCTTAAAGTTCACTTAAAAATAAACAAAATAAAAATATTTATTAAATTTACCTTAATTCTGAACGTTTATTGCATGACACAAATTCAGAATAAATAACAATATTTACAGAATTACTTAGAAAAAGAGAAATACTTCTTTATAGAGAAATTACTTTTCCGTTTATTTATTTATTTATTTTTTATTATTATTTTTTTTTTATTTATTACTTCCTTGTACTTAGTGTCCGACTGGAAAAAAATCAGTCAAATAACCAAATTATTGATACGAAATATTTTGTTGTCAAAACTACTTATTTTTCAAAGTCGTGATTGTAGGACACACCACTAGCAGGAATCGAACTCTAACTACTCCAAGAAAGAGGCATATCTCAGAATCTGTACACTTCATAACAGATTTAACTTTTCCGATTCTTTAAAATTTTGCATGTTTTTTGTGGGGCGATTTTTTGTGGTCACACCGATTTACTAGCGATCTGGCGCTCGGTACCACTGACTTTGGGTTCGAGTCCCGTCGGAATCATGTAGTGGTTCGGAATCCACTTTAAATTGTAGGTCCAGTCTAACATGATTGCCAACAATCATGTCCCCGTAAAAAAAGAAAACATGTCCTGTCTCGAAATCTGCCAGTAGGCAGACGGCCTTGGCCCATCATGGGGCTGTTACGCCACTGAAGAAGAAGAGAACCATAAGTTCATTTTAGGTACTTATGTATTAAATGCAGGCCAGCGATTGAGCTTTGTGATAACCTTATCGCGTAATAAATCAATGTGTTAATATTTTCAACTCGAACAACATTAGAACGTTTTTTTTTTCAGCTTTTAAATAAATTTTGCAATGAATATTTTTCTCCCGAAACCAAATTTGGTTGACATTTGCTTATGGCATGCGACAATGACGATGCAGCTATTAATAGCTTGCATGTGGTTAATACGTAAATACGTGTATTTTGAAACTAACTTTTATAGGTAAATTTCCTTTATAAAGATCTTTATAAAGGAAATAAGCATGTTTATGTTATTCATTGACAATTGACATTTGCTTATGGCATGCTGCAATGGCAATGACAGCTATCAATCGCTGGCATGGTTAATACGCAAATGCTGTATTTTAAAAACAAGTTTTTATAGGTAATATGTATTTAAAATGTACATGTATTATAAAGCAAATAAGCATGATTATTTCATTTTATTCACTTTTTTTGCAATATCGCTTGTTGGTGGTGTTTACAATTCATAATCAAATAAAAACACAAAACAATATTATTTAAAAATAATATAAATCTGAAAAAAAAGAAAAAAACCTCACAATAAATACATTGTTTTATGATGTATGACAGTGTTTACCACTGCGACCAATTGGGAAAAGTGGTGTTTTTTTGGGTTTTTTTTTTCGTAGATCACAGCTACAGATTAACGCAAAATGAGGAAAATTGAAATTTAATTACGCCATATATCATTCTTTGCTGACTTATTTACAATACACTCCTTGTTCGTTAATTCGTTCACCGTATGTAAATGTTTCACCCATACCGCAGTTAATATCGATAATTGCCATTTTATTATGACCATTGCATATTTGATGAGAATTTAAATAATCAAGCACAATTTAAAAAATGTAATATAAAAAACAATTTCTTTTGTGATTATATTTGTAATTAAATGTCTGGACGTACCAATTTAGTTAAAGAAGCCTCTTTATTTAATACAAGGTAAAAAATATTAAATAAAATTTGAATAATTATGTCTGTGTCTAATCCTCCTCAGTGTGCTGGGGCCTGTTGGCCATTTGGCTAGCGCTCTGTACCACAGGTTTCGGGTTCGAATTCCGGCGGTGCCATGGGTGTTTGTTAGTGGTTCGGAATCCACTTTAAACTGTAGGTCCCGATCTGTTTAGCCTAAAGTGTGCATAAGATGACCGTAGAGAACCAAACCAAACCTTAGTGTGCTGCAGCGCGGGGCGGACATCCCATTAGCAGTTTACTCATGGATGGAGGCAAAGGGGGCAACTTCTGTAGTGATGGAGCACTCGTAAGTAGAAGTCTAACTTGGCTCCGAGTCGTTGAAGAATGCTTTACAGTCATATTAGACCGGAACCTACGGTTTAAAGTGGATTTCGAACCACTACAAACATTGGTAAAGCTTGGTAAAGACTCGAATCCAGAACCTCTGGCACCGAACAACAGTTACTCGGCCATTAGGCCCCTGAATACTTCTGTCTGACGCGAAATACATAATAAGTCATTATTTGACTTGATATAT